>OMKQ01060735.1:4448-30255 GCA_900302335.1 Phycis phycis | reverse complement strand
CATGGCCACAGCTGAGTCTATGCAGGGTGGGGGTCCGTGCTCGGCCCCTCACAGACAAGAATATGCACGGGGTGTACGAATGCCTATGTGTGGAACTACACACAGTCACACACACACACACGCACACACACACACACACACACACACACACATACCTTGCTGTAATGGCCAGGCTCTTGCGACCTTGCTCTGTGGTCATTACACAGATATATCTCCTCGATGCAATTCTGGAAGGAAAAAAAAGCTCTTAACGTGTAGGTAAACCGCCTGTTTCAGCTAGAAGTCGAACAATATGGGATTTAAAGAAATGTGTTTTGGGCTGAGAGTTCTAGGAAGGGGGGAGTTGTTACCACCCACAGCAACGCTGTGACCTTTTTTTAGTACCGTTGTTGTGTGTATACTGTGTGTTCTACTCTATTATATATTTATATTTACATATATTACAATGAGCGATGTTGTCTGTGCAACGCCCCACACACCACGGTGTTATACAATTGGTGTCCGGGAAGCCTGTGACCCTAACTTGGACGTGATCATCAAAATGAAGGGCTGTCCAGAACAAGAGCCACACATCCGCGTTGCCCCCCCACACATGTGACGGGCGTTACACTATGGGAGGCTTAACAGAAGCTTAAGTGTTTGAGAAGCTTAACCCTCACGCGGACACCGCAATCAACCACTGCCCGGACGGAGATCCACGTGTCCGTGCAGCGTTCCTTTGGGGTCGCGTATCAGAGTATACTAAAAGGCCCTGTGACGTCATGAAATCACTGCCCTCGAGGCAGACTGGAGCGTTCACATAGTGTTTTGCGACTGGCCAAAACATAGGACTTTACACCTGTTTTCTCTAAAATACGGTCTCGGTGTAGTGACAAAATGGCGTAGATTACTATGATCATATAGGCCATAATACCACGTTTAAAGCAAAAAGGTTTTGGGGTCACTGGCTCTAAGAACAAGATTCATACTCTCCGTATGGATTTTGGTGTTTGTTGGGCCAATCCTGAATTTTCGTTTCTTTTTTGCCTCTCTCCTCCTACCATCACCCCATTCTCAAATACCTAACTCCCCCCCACCCTCTCTGTGCCTTTGGACACACTGCCAACAAAAGTTAAACATCACAAGCATTAACGTGCCTATTTTTTCTTTCTATGTAATGTAATTTTTTTGTACAAGTTGAATAAGTCCGACGATATGTTGGCTGAATGAGAGCGATAGGGTAGTGACGGTTTCAGGACCCATACCAAAATTATAACCACGTAAAATCAGACCATATGTTTTCGTCTGGTGATGAATAGGATATGTTTCATTCTAGCTGTCATTTCTAATGTGCTTGTGTTGGGAATGGGAGCTAATTGAAAGCAGTTGGAGGTATGATAATCTGGTGGAGGCACACTGCCCGTGTTGGCCGCCAGGTAGATTGGAAGACTTATTATCTGTTCACTGGATCACTGGATTACTATTTCTGGATTCGGACCTCTTCTAACTAGCCGCATACCTCTTGTTGTACTTAACCCTCTTCTGACCGATCATCCATGAACTGTGAAGTAACTCATTTCAACGCGAGAAATAATACATAACACTTTTTCAAGAAGGAGAGGAGTAAAAACTGCCTGTGTATCCATCAACCTCAAGCCTCTTTTGTTCTAGAGCTTTCTCTGATGGTGGGGGTGAAGGAGAGGTTTTGCTGTGGGGGGGAATAACACACATATCTCTCTCTCTCTCTCTCTCTCTCTATATATATATATATATATATATATATATATATACACACACACACACACGCTCAGATGCCGGTGGTAAACATACAATGATGGAGAAAGTGTGTGTCGGTGTTTGTCGATCATTTATCCTTTATGTCGATTGGATGAGGGAAGAGGAGGTGAATGTGTTGTTGCAATGTATGTTTGTATTTGTATTGTGTTGTGTTGTATTGTGTTGCATTCTTGCTTTTGCAGATGTTGTTTTTTCCACGTGGAACACTTTTAAAAGACACCAGCTAGCCATGTTTGAAGTCAGGTGTTTACCACTACATTGACAGATGCAGACATTTTATGGATTCATGAGTGTGTTTCACCTTGGATAAACAAACTGCCCTGCTGGGTGACAAAAGGACATACATGCATACGCACAAACACACACACACACGGACGCACATGGCTACAAAGCCACTCAGTTGCCTTTGTGGGCAGATACAGTTGTGATCATGTTTTTGCTCTTCCAACAAAATGTATAATTGACAGGAAAGCTGTTATGTAAGGAAAATGGCTGTGTTAGTGCCTGCATGGGTGTGTGAACTGCAGTTTTCTGTCTATGTCCCACGAGGTACCACAAACTTGGTGAACTTTAAGTGACCGGCATCTATTTTTTGTCTGTGTTCATAAAGAAGTAATGTAGGCTTTGTGTTTCCTGGCTAGCATGTGGCAAACATGCGGCAATTGCCATTTTCCGTCTCTTGCACTCCAGGAAGTGAGCTCTGAATATAATTCAAAACATGGAAGCAACAGGGTTTGGGATTTTACTTGTGTAGTGAAGAGAGGAGGGATAATGCTACCTACTAGTACTGTGGCTACAAGAGCTTTTAGCAGTATCACCGCTGCACATTGTCGCTCTGTTACTTGTCTTGTTTTGAGTGAGCTAACTCAATTGAATTTGAAGAATCACCATAGACCTCCATTCTGTACCTTTGTGGAGGGAAAGTGATGTTATCACATGAAGTCACTAACACAGCTAACAGTTAGACACGGGTGAAAGTATCATCATATTGACCCATAGTGCGCGCACAGAGCCCGCACCGAAAATACACTTAATTATTTATTATAGTCTACTTATCAAGCATTCACTAGGACTTCTTATCACTCTAGTACTTTTTATCACACTAGTATATCACTCTTTCACCCCCCTGTATCAGGTGTTGATTACAAATAAATTAAATCATTTCAACAACACAATCATTTTAATAACATTTTTTTTGCTGAACAGTTGAAAACTATCTTGACTTTTCATTTTGGACATTGGACACAGAACAGAAAAGTGAAAGTTTAGGTAAAACACTTAAAATAAATTCCAAAGAGGCTTGAAGTAGCCTCATCTGTTTGACGGCGAGCCAAGTGCTTGATGAGTGAGCAGCTCTCCTTCCTTTGCCCAGCCAAGTCTTTACATGAGGAAGGTGATCCCACTGCTTGCATGGTGGTCCCACTGTGTTGATGAAGAGGAGGTTTGCTGCATTTCTTGTTGTCAGTTTGTTTCTATACTCTGTTATGATGCTGTTCATTGGGCTGAACCCCCTCTCACAGTATGCTTTTTTTATTTGGGAGACTTTGCAACAAACGTCTGTCTGCTTAAACACTTTTGATTACCAGCTGCGCACGTTGGCGCAAGATCTGGTTCAGCCGTATGAGTGCTGTGAAGCTCGCTCGTTGTCTGTCCAGCGAAACACTGCACGGAAAGTTCAGACACAAGTCAGAGACAGTTCACAACGAGTTATATGAAATGTATATTGGGGAAATGTGTTGCTTCTGCTAATTTGACGTTATCAGGTGTGTTGTCATGCTGTAAGTGCAATTCTTTTCAGAGACAGTATATTTTTCTTTCATACCCCCTCCAAATCTTTTAGTGGTATGCCGTACTGGCCAGTACCGGCTTAGTTAGATGATAGATGACAGCAATACGCTAATGGGAAAGGTCATGAAATACAAAACTTTGCTCAGCGTCTGTGAAAATGTCCTCTTGAAAAGACATGAAAAGACCAACTAGTGGTTGAAAAAAAATATTTAGAAGAACAAAAAAGAACTTATGTGTAACCAATTATGTGTATTGGATTATTTGTATGATAATCGTCATTACATGACATATCTATAATATATGATATATTACCTGCATTTGTATTCTACAGGGGAACAGTAATGATGGAAAAGAAGATTATATAGTATTACACCACAGCTTAACCCCATGCTGTGATTTTAAAGAAATCACAGCATGGGGCTCCTGAAAAAAAAAAGGTCCTTCACTTTCACATTTTCATTAATCTAAACTATGAAATTGTGACTAATATAATTACTATGCTAGTCTCTTGAAGAAGAATGTTATTCTTGGTATCTTGGAATGAGTGCTAATGTTTTCTTAGGCTTACCGTGACATCCTTAGGCCTTCCAGAAGTGTATGGCTGTTATCGTATGCAACATCTGCCATGGTATAACAAAACGGTCAATGGATCTCTTGTCTGAAAAAATAGGACCAGCTCAAAATAAAGGGAAGACAAAGTTGTTGTTTTTTTATATAATCTCCTTAAGCAACCTGATGACCCGCGACAAGTAATATAATAGTCAGATTACCAGGTCCCTCTAGAAAACCTCTTCAAGGCAAACCACATACATTTACACATGGGAATAACCCACATTATTTTGGGGGATCATGTTCCCCCCAATGCTGAGAAAATACTAATTTGTCCCCTCCCAAGATATAGTAAAAAATATATAGTATGTTATTATTAGTTGTGATTAATGTTCTCTAAAGGAACTCGGAATCCTTCAACATTGTAATACACCTCACGTTGTTCTGTGCAGTGATAATCTGATGGGTTTTTCAATTTGGTAATTGAGTGGAAGGGAGCAAGTGGATGCAGTAACGTTACCTAAAAAGTGGGTAAAGCAGGACTACTGTTGTAGAACTGTTTCCCCATCAAGATCTGTTTCACCCTATCGGCTTCCATACCTTGCTGCCAACAAAATTGCAAAAATAAACATAAGACTACTGAACCATGGACAGTATGGTTGCCAACTCGCCATGACGTCCGCTATGTTCGGATAAACTGGTTCATCGCTTACGGGACCATTGTCCAGCACCAGACCATTGTCCGGTACCAGATGGCACAGATCCTAGATCTGATACAACAGCAGTAGATCATGTCATTCAATCACATAATTTAATGCACAGAAAAATATAGTTGGGTCAGTTTGGCATGGGCAAACATGGACAAACCTGCAAAAAAGACTATGAATATACACTGTATATTCACACAACACCACACCCACCCTGCCACCTGGATGGCAAGACAAAGTCTGCAATGGTGTCAGCCTTCCCGGTCTAATGCTGGACCTGGAACTGGAATGTTCAAGACAATGGTACTGGCCTACAAAGCTGTTAATGGAACTGCCCCTACCTACCTCCAAGCATTAGTGAAACCCCACGCCCCTGCTCGAGCACTCTGCTCAACTACCTCAGCTGGTCAACTGGTACCTCCATCACTATAAGGAGGAAAAGGTCAGACTGCAAAATCAACAACAACTCTTCTCCGTTTTGGCACCGCAGTGGTGGAACGAGCTCCCCGCCAATGTCAGGACTGTGCAGTCACTCCCCATCTTTCGGAAGGGACTCAAGACTCACTTGTTCAGAGTTCACCTGAACCCTGCATAACATCCACCCTCTACCTGGCACTTCATTATTGCTCTTTGTAACTTTGCACTTCGCATCCAAGGCCAGATATGTTGTATACTAGCAATGGTTAACCTAGCAATTGGAATACTTTAAACTTGTTCTGGTGACTTGCTTACTGTATTAAGAGCAATGAAGTGTTTCACCTTCTTCTGACAAATGTACTTTTACTGAAAATTGTAAGTAGCTTTGGACAAAACCGTCTGCTAAATGCCCTAAATGGAATGGCTGCGTCTCTGGCTGCATCTCCCTCTAGTTGCATGTAGTTTCTCATGGTGT
The DNA here is from genome assembly GCA_900302335.1 of Phycis phycis. Lineage (NCBI taxonomy): Eukaryota > Metazoa > Chordata > Actinopteri > Gadiformes > Phycidae > Phycis > Phycis phycis. Next base: position 24,543 of record OMKQ01060735.1, on the reverse strand, counting down.
TGAAACACTGCAGGCTCTGTGCATTGGTTTCCATGTTAAAGTCTCTACCCAGGTTGCGCTTGATTGCTTTTAGAGCACATTTCACTGCTAGGCCCTAGCTCAATGGCAGAATATTGGGTATTTCTTGGCCATAACTTGTGGCTGACATAAGGTTTCTGGTCCTCCCCTTCCCCTTGGAGTGGGACGTCCCCTAGGCTCATTCCGGAGGCATCTGTCTGGATGGTAAAAGGCTGGTTGACCGGTACGTCTATTTCTTATATTTTTCCCTGTCTCTTACCATATATGCAGTCTATTCAATTGTAATTGTGTCACCGTCATTCAATATCTCTGCTTGATTTCGTGCTTCTTTATCAAAGTAAATATCGCAGTATAAAGTAATAAATATGATACACACATCACACACAGTACACACATCAAGCACACCCTTAATTCTTATGTTGTCAAGATTAGTTTCCTAGTGGAGCCAAGTGCAGGACACAGACTCAGATACAGATGATAATAAAGTTAAAAGATTTATTGTAATGTAATTCCAAGTTGATGAATGGTGATGGCAAGGTTGAATGGTGTAAGCGAGGGAGAGCAGGCATGTTAGCAGACAGGCAAGCAGACAGTCTGGCTGGGATCCTGAAGCACATGAGACAAACAGGTGTTAAATCAAGTAACAAACACCAGGAAACTAAAAGAGAATAGCAAATAGCAAAGTGAACCCACCACGATGACAGAAACAACAATCTGGCGATGAGTGGGAGTCAAGGTTGATATACCAGAGAGTTGGTAAACTAATGGAGGACAGATGTGCTGGCTGAGGAGGTGAGGCACTGATTGCAAGCAGCTGTTCAGGATCAGCTAAGCAACAGGACATACACACACTAACAGACACAAAAACACGAGAAGAGCCGCAACAATACCCCAGAGAGATATAAGAGAATTCCACCCTGGGTAGATGTGTGCTCCATGTGGATGGGTTCTGACTGGTGACAAAGCAAAGTGCAACTGCAAGGTCCTGGTAGGCCTTATCCAATTGTCCATTGGTTTAAGGAACAAAACCTGATGAGACTTAAAGTGACTCTGATGGCTTATAATAAAGCCTTGCAAACCAGGGAGTTTACCTGTCCAAGACAGGTAAACTCAGTGGGGGGTTAGAGACAGAGGTTTGGTAGGGGGAGATGACAACAGGTGAAGGTGAAACCATATTAACTGTTACAACAGTGGTACATTCTTCTTCGTTCCTCCGTTTGAGACAGAGTGATATCACAATCATCTTTTCAAATGAAACTGCAAGAAAATACCCATCCTATATCAGAAAATATGAACATCACCAAAATGTGGGATTTTAAACCTTAGCACTATCATATCTGGAGGAGAGGAAACACAATTGTTGAAAGTGCAGTTAATGCAGTGCAGTCTTATTTCCATAAAACCCTTGTTTGTGGTGTGTAAAAAAGGTAATCAAGATCAAATTTCAAGTAAATATGTGACTACCACATATGTTCTATCAGGAATAAAAAAGTATTTATCAAGACAATGTATTTATGAGTCCATTATGTTTCATGCCACAAAATTGATTGACCTTGCGCTTCTTCAGTCTCAGCACAAAATCACTCTGAAGACTTTGTACACCTTACTCAGGCATTAACCATGTCTCTGTTGACTACAGGTTTGATTTTCCCAACCCGACAAACAAGCAAGCGCTCCTGCCTCCCCTGATGCTTACTTCCAAAGGGAATTGAAAAAGGAAAGTGGGCCATGTGTTTGCAGTGTCTGCTGGTCTATGCTGCTTGTCCGTTGGTATCTGCTGCTGTCTGTTTGCTGGTCTTTGTTGCTGTCAACAGATAATGAGGCCAGAGTGGGGCATGTCTGCATTATGTTGCAAGGATGGAGTTGTGTGGAGCTTCTGCTCTCTGCTGCTTCGTCCCGGTCACCAACCAATGAAGGTTGGGATTCCATGCTGACACTGAAGTGGGGGACAGCAGCAGAGTAGAGGGAGAAGATGGTAGCATTGTGTTTTTGACTGGAGGCTGTCTCTCCATTGGTGGCAGCTGGTGTAGACCCACCATCTGTCCAGAGGTTTCGGGGCCATCTGGGCATGGGTGCAGAACCCGGGGGGGACAAGGACCCCCAAATATAAATTATTTCTAAATAAATTATGTAATTGGACATACTTATTTAATAGAAGGCAATGAGTATAGGTGACTGCTGGGAACATAGGCTAGAGCTGTGACAGGTGCCTTGTAAGTAATTCATCATTAAAAATGTAACCAGACTGCCTCAAGTGAATTAACTTATCCCCAGCCAGATCCATATTTAGATGAGGTAACTTGCTAGCTAATATTACATTGATCATACCGGTAAAACATTCAATAATAGCCCAGGTGTGTATTTGCAATGATTACCATGAAACCTCTTTGCCAAACAAGATTGACTGTCAGCGATACGGCCATTCGGGCTATGATTGGTCAATATGATAGTGTACTCAGCAGCTTAGGGGAGATGGCTATTGGTACATTAAATACTTCCACTGCTAACAGCTTATTTGAACACCGCAGGAAGGGGAAAACTGCTGCAGTAGGAGAGCCAGAATGACTCAAAAAATCCCTGCAGAACAGAACCCAGAATGCATCTAGTTGCTGTTGCTGCATTTGCAAATAAAAAATTATTTCACTTATAGCATTTGCTAGTTAGTTCGTTCCTTTGATGAGAAGCACTGTATGTGTGAGACTCAAATAAATCTTTTTCAGAATATCACATGATACATGATAGGCAAAATGTGCAGTTGAAATTAAACAAGGCACCTAAAACACTGTCAGAAATATGATTTGTCTGTGTAATAAGGCAGTCAAGATAAGGTGGACTAAATCATTGCAATTATTAGTGTTTTGGGCTTGCTCATGTAGGACAGGTGGGAGAAGTTGGTTGGAGACGTGAGATGTGATCCAGGTCAGGGGATGAATGATGAGGAGTCAAAAGATAACTTTTTGTATTTGGTTTGATGCATTGCATATACATAAAATAAATTGAAAATTTATAGTAAAACAAATAGTGGTGAAGAAACATCTCTTATTTGACCTAAAAGAACACCTGTACAGAAGTGCATGGGTTGACTATGAATACCTTGACGAATGGTCTAAACAGCGGCCCCCAAAACCAGGGACTATCTAACTATGTTTTGCTTGTTTTGATTCAGTCAGGTTGAATGTGGCCCTCCCTCCTGGTCCTCCATCATCAACGTCTTTCAACTTTGGCAGAGGAATCAGAGATAAAAGGAAAATCATACCATAAACAAATCATACCATTATCATACCGTTGCAAATAATGATCATACCATTAAAAATTATACCAAAATCATACCAGGAATATCATACAATTTTACATTTACAATTACATTTTAAAGAAAGCCTCCCTCAATTCCTGCTAGTATCTCATAAGGTTTCCCTCGTTGGGAGATGAAGCAGCATAGGGCTAGTAAGAATGCATCCGTATTCATGCTGTCCAGATGGGCACAACGTGTGGCCATGCATTTGACAATTATGCTCCATCGTTTTTCACTTCTGCATCCAACATTAATGAGATAGGGTGGCTGGCAGTTTGAATTAATGTAAGTGGGATGAACGTTGATCAGCCATCCGAGGCACCTCAGGCTTTGCTCACCACCGGCAAAGGTGGTGAGCAAGGCAGCCGATCTCCTTGACCTTAGGGCATAGAGTTCATGTGAAAAACACTCTGCTCAGGCTTTCTTCCGACCAGACTGTCACTAGCTGGTGACACTCTTTATCTCTTCACCGGCTGGGACTTCTTCAATGAGCTCCCACCAGTTCTGGGTAATAAGAGCATCACAGCAGAGAATATCAGGGCTTACTGAGACATGAAAGCGGTTGGTCTCTCTCAGGGAAAGGTTGATGGCCAGGCTGGCCATTGGTCTCCTGCTTGGCTCAGGAAACTAGGGCCCAGAGTCCACCTGTGAGATCTCCAAATATCTTCAGTTTTTCCTGTACCCAGGAAGACCTTATGGGAGCAAGACTCCTATTTGAGCCATGTAGGGACAGTCGTGGAGTCACTCCAGAATATGATGTGGCTGATTGGTAAGGTAAGTTCTTCCCAAATGGTACATGTGGGCTTAGCACATAGCAGAGAAGCAGATGGTTCAAGGAGGGGCATTGAGAGCTGTTTTTCAGGAGCTGCCCAGGGGCACACCATGACAAAGGATATCTTTGTCCTCCTTGGAAGTCTTGGGTACAGAGATAAGTGGCTACCCCATAAGCACACTCTGAGGCGTCACAAAATGAATGCAACTGCTGCTCTCTGGATGGACATAACTTCCGGGCAAGGTGATGGCTGGAGATGGGGTAGTTCTGCTACCCAGGCCTTCCACCTTTCTAGGAGGAGCAAGCTCAATGGAGCTTGTTATGCCAGAGGTCTTCACCAAGTTTTTGGAATGTGTCGCTCAAGGGAGGATGTAACTGGCTGGGTCATACTGGCTGACAAGTATGCAGTAGACCCCTTGCAGTGTGGCATCATCGCAATCTGACCACTGCTTGTAGAAAATAAAAATGATGAAAGGGAACATTTTCCCTTAGCATCTCACTCCTCTCCTCTTGTGCTTCCAATTTAGCCCTGAACAAGCTACCTGGGTTTCCCATATTTAGACTGCAGGGCACTCAGGGCTGAGCTGTAAGGCTTTGAGACATAGTCAATTTATGAGCAGCTTTAGATGGTCAAATAGTAACTAGTAAGGTGACTATGGCGAGCAAACTGTCAAGAGCTATTCTTTAAGGAGATCTCTCTAGTGTCCAGTCTCAAAGTATGGGGGCAGACATGACAAAATGATAGCCTGTGTAGCAGATTAGGTCTAGGCTGACCTGATGAGGAGGTGAGGAGGGCCCGACTGCTGCAGCAGGGCGGTGAGGGTCCACGAGCCTGCAGGACCTACTGGGTCTGACAATCCACTTGTTGCATTCTTTTTTGGCCTCTTCATCTTCTATAGTTTTGACTTCCTCAAGCTGCAAATGGCCCCTTGCTCTACTTTTGCATGCGTACTGGATGTGAAGCTTTGCTGGAACCGAGCAGTCAAAATTGACCCTATAGATTGCTAAGATTGCCCCATTCATCTGCTTGGAGAAGATCCCGGTGTTCTGGTAAGAGATACTGGGACACTCCTTGATTGGATGTTTTGGGAGAGGGGGTCCCCCATTGTAAGGAAGGTCTCCAGTTTGGAGACACCAGCAGTGCCAGAGGGGGAGATTGTAGCTGCTGCGACCTGGTGTCTGCTGGTGGAAAGCCCTGGAGGGAGATTTACATTGTTGAGGCAACCGGTAACTGGTAGGCCACACTGGAAAACACAAGGTTTCCATAGTAAGCAAATGCCGCTCTCTCATTGGCCTATGTGTGATCCTCTTCTTCCCAACTGTTTCCTGGTGAAGGAGTACTGAAGCTGTGGAGGTTCCGGGCTGGTCCTCAGTATGATGGGGAGCAAGTTTCAAGTTTCAAGTCATTTATTATCAAATGTGCAGCATCACTTACAGTCATACTGTACAATGAAATGTATTGGATGAGGCCCGTTCCAACATGGAAGCATAGGTAGGTAGAAGACGAGATGTTGGGGCTAGCAGAGGAGGAGAGAGTAGGGCATTGTCGATGAGTGACTGCAGGCATCAATCGCTCATCCTCCCAATAACCTTCCCCATCCCGGGTTTCAGCACCACTTATTTGTTCTGAATCAGATGTATCGGATGAGTGTATAATGTCCGGTGTGATTGTTTATTGTGAGCAGTGCTGATTGAATAGTCTGACTGTGGCAGGAAGGAAGGACCTGCGGTACCTCTCCTTACCACACTTGGGGTGCAACAGTCTGCCACTGAAGGAGCTGCCAGAGATGTACGAGTGACTTGCAGGGGGTGGGAGTCCTTCAGTGATGACCACCACCTGCACTGAGTCGAGTAGGCAGCCCAGGATAGAGCTGGCCTTCTTCATCAGCTTGTTCAGTCTCTTCCTGTCAGTAGCAGAGATGCTGCTGCTCCAGCAGACTACTCCATAAATGGCCGATGCCACCACAGAGTCATAGAAAGACTTCGGGAGTTGTCCCTGCACTCCAAAGGACCTGAGCTTCCTTAGCAGATAGAGTCTGCCCTAGCCCTTCTCATAAAGTGTAGCAGTGTTATGAGTCCAGTCCAGAGTGTTGTTCAGATGAACACCCAGGTACCTGTAAGATGTCACCATCTCTATGTCCGTTCCCTGGATTTTCACCGGTGTGTATGGATGTCGGTGTCTGCAGAAATCCACCACCAGCTACTTGGTTTTCCCCGTGTTGATCAGAAGGTGGTTTCGCGGGCACCAGTCCATGAAGTCCTGTACAAGTCCTCTGTTCGCTCTGTTGTCCCCATTCCTGATGAGGCCAACGATGGCAGAGTCGTCAGAGAACTTCTGAAGATGGCAGTGGGGTGAGTGATGGGAGAAGTCTGCAGTGTAGAGGGTGAAAAGGAAAGGGCCAGAGCTGTTCCTTGTGGGGCCCCCACACTGCAGACAACTGTGTCCGACACGTAGTCCTGGGTCCTCACATACTGTGGTCGGTTCGTGAGGTAATCCAGGATCCAGCATGTGAGGTGGTGGTCCACCCCCGTGTGTCCCAGCTTGTCCCCCAGAAGTGTGGGCTGTATGGCGTTGAAAGCAAATCAAAGAATATTATCCTCACCTTGCTTCCAGGCTAGTCCAGGTGGTAGTGATCTGTCCATGAGGAAGATGATGGCGTCTTCCACCCCTATGCCAGGTTGGTAGGCAAACTGAAGTCCACAGATGGATTCAGCAGGGGGTGGAGATGGACAAGGACCAGTCGCTCCAGCGTCTTCATCAGGTGTAATGTGAGAGCCACTGGTCTGTAGTTGTTGAAGTCCTTCGGGGGTGAGGTCTTTGGCACCGGTACCACACAGGTTTTCCAAAGCAGTGGAACTTTTCCCAGCTTCAGGCTCAGGTTAAACAGGTACTCCACAATCCTGCACAGGACCTGAGGAGCCTGGAGCTGATGCTGTCTGGACCCACAGCCTTCTTCACCTTCATCTTCCTCAGCCCGTTCCTCACCTGGATGGTGGAGAGGGACAGATTGGAGCAGGGGGGCAGAGTAGTTGGTGGAGGGGTTGGAGAGTGTCAGGAGAAACAGTGGTGGGTGTCTGCAAGTTGAATGCCATGGAGAGGGGGGTAGTAAACAGGGGGTGTCAATGAGGTGGTAGGCAGCAGAGATGATTGGGCTGGGGGAAGGGTAGGTGTCTGGTTAAATCTATTGAAGAATCGGTTCAGGTCGTTCAATCATTTCTGATCCCCTGCAGCCTGGAAGTCTGGTTCCCTCTGACCTGAGATGGTTTTGAGGCCTTTCCAGACTCCACTGATGTTGCTCTGTTGCAACTGTTCCACCATCTTCCTCCTGTAGCTGTTCTTCCCCTCTCTGATTTTCTTCCTCAGCTCCTTCTGCACAGCCCTCAGCTCCTCCTTGTCACCTGACCTAAAGGCCCTCTTCTTCTCCTTCAGGAGAGCCTTTGTCAGGATTAATCCGGTCTTTGTTGTTTGGAAAACAGTGTATGGTCCTGGTGGGTACAGTGTTATCCACACAGAAGTTGATATAGTCTGTTGTGCAGCCAGTTAGACTATCAATGTCCTCCCCATGAGAGTCACACAAAACATCCCACACAGTGGAATCAAAACAGTCCTTCAGAGCCTCTTCAGACTCCTGATCTTTTCACTCTGTAGGAGACCACTGGTTGCCTGTTTACCAGGGGCTTGTACACAGGCAGTAGATGCACCGGGTTGTGGTCTGACCTTACCAGGGGAGGTGGAGGGAGGGGTGATGAGTTATAGGCCTCCTTGCTGTTGGCATAAAACAAGTCCAGTGTTTTATTGTCTCTGGTGTGGCAGGTGACGTGAATGTGGGCAGGGTGGAGGACAGAGAGGCATGGTTGAAATCCCCAGAGATCAGAAGAAGGGCCTGTGGGTGTTGTATCTGCAACCAGCTTGCAACTGAGTGGAGAACATCACAAGCTGCTTCAGTGTTAGCAGAGGGGGGGATGTACACAGCGACCACAATCATGTCTGTGAACTCCCTCGGCAGGTAATACGGCCTCATGCTAACCGCTAAAAAGCTCAATGTCTTTGCAGCAGACGTGCTCCTTAACAGTGATGTGCCCAGAGTTACACCATCGATTGTTCACAAACACAGCCAGCCCTCCTCTTTTCCTCTTACCGCTCGCTGTTGTCCTGTCTGCCCGCAGCAGTTGAAATACGATTAGATTAGCATCCGTGTCCGGGGTTAGCGCCGTTAGCCAGGTCTCTGTAAACACCATGGTGCTGCTCTCACGGTAGTCCCTCTGATGCCGGGTCAGCGCCGTTAGCTCATCCATCTTGTTGGGGTGAGATCGTGCATTCCCCGTGATGACGGACGGAAGGACGGGTCTGAAGCGGCTCCTCCTGCTGCGGCGAGCAGCTCCGGCGCGGCAGCCGGGCCGGCTCCTCCTCAGCTTGCCGGGCGCCTTGGGCCTCTCATGGGGCAGCACTGCTGTGTTGTGGCTGATCCCTACTGTAGACAATAGGGCTCCATACGGTGTCCCCGGTCAAAGCGGTGAACAGTGAAATAAGCAGCATGAAGGCCAGAAATAGCACAGCAACTCTGGTCTCTATATTGTCCAGATGAAATATAAAATGAGTAAATAAATATATATATAAGAAAAACTGAAAAAGAGGGAAAAGTTCAAGAGTGAGTGAGAGCTGCTGTAACAGGCAGCCACTCATGCGGTGCCCAGAAGTGGAAAGATGAGTAATAATAAACTATTAAAATATTCAAATAAAATAATGATAAATACAAAAAAAAAACAAATAATAAAAATTATAAATAAACATGACGGTGAAAATTTGAATGCAAATTATAATGTAGCAGAACAAATAATTACATAAATCATATATTTGCATCATTTGTATCCATAAAGAGGCATAATGGAATAGATTGATCGATCAATCGATCGACAGACAGATCAATAGACATATAGGCAATAACAAATAGCTGTGAAGAAACGTGTCTTATTTAAGGTAAAACAACAGAAGCGCTTGGGTTAACCATGAAGAAATCATAAACGGGTGTACCTTGACTCGCGTTGAGCATGAGCTGAGACACACAGCAAAGGTCACGTGTTATCGATCACAGCGTGAGTTGTTCACAGTGACAAAGAATGAATGCCATGCTCCATACCTGGCTTTCTCAGTTTCGCCAGGGGATTAGTGAATGATTGCCAGCTGTTGCTGTTTGACTTCTAGAGCTGAGCAGCGTGAGAATGAATGCTGCAGCATTTGTGGATGTGTGGCTCTGTAAAAAAATATGTAAAATGTTGGCCTAAAAGATTGAAAGGAATGATTAATTAATATTTCCAGTGTTCCTCCGGTATTGTCAGCGCCTGTTCTGCCTCCTTCACTGCTGTGCTGGTGGGTTGAAGAAATCGGCATGTCTTGTTGTACTTCAGGTTTCATGACTGTTAGTCCCTGATACACAATGTTGAACCCGTTTCGCTGCTTTGTCTACTACTCGTATCCTCCCATATCCTATCCCTATCTATCTAAACTAACCCTAACCCTTACCGTAACCCTAACCCTTACCGTAACCCTAACCCTAACCCTACCCCAAACCTTAACCCTAACCCTAACCTACACAATAACAGCTTGAGACAAGACATTATTCACTTGGGACAAGAAATCAACGGTAAACTTGACATGCTTATGGCAGAAGTTCACCGTTTGACTGAATGAGTTGAGGAAGCAGGGTCCTGCGTGGTGCAGGTAGAGCGATGGGTGGCGGAGGCGACCACGGCGTTCTGCACCTGCCTGGAGCACCAGACCACCAAGCAGTGCAAACTAACCAGACCTGGAATCCTGCTCCTGAGGAAACAATGTGCGGATCTTCAGAGTTGCTGAGGGGAAAGAAGAAAACTCGATGATGCCCTTTATTGAGAAACTACTCAGAAGCCAATTGCCACTACCACAGGACTCTCTGGCACAAAAACCCCGACCCGAAGCTCGCCCGAGACCGATAATTATCAACTTCCAGGAGTTTACAACTAAAGAGCTGGTACTGAGAGAAGCCTGGAAGAAGGGAAAAATCCAGCTCTGGAACAGGTCTCTTTATTTCGATCATGATTACGCGTCTGAGATCGTCAGGCAGCACAATGAGTACAATAAATGGGATAAAGAAGCAACTTAAAGAGAAGGGGATTTGTTTCCAAACACCGTACACGAACATGCGGATTCACTGGGACACGGGGGCCCGGGTCTACAGCAGTGCACGGGAGGCGTGGGGGGAGCTAAAGCGGCGCGGGTTCCCGGTGGAGGAGTCAACAGCAGCTGGGCTAAACAGCTGTGTGAGCTGCTAGGATGGCAGTGGGCAGCGGATCGCCGCGAGAGAGAGTCAGCTGTGGCCAAGAGAGCGAGGGGTAAACTCCAAGGGTTTTAGAGGGGAGATGCACAGTAAAGATAAACGGGAGTATATCACACCGGCTGGTATGATTGTTATAATGTTTCTTGAGTCTAAAAAGACTGATAGTATTGCATTTTGGCCTCGCACTGTTCACTAATTTCATCTGGGAGAGGCGGGTTAATTTGTCTTATTGTTACGTTAAGTTGGACTCATAGGATGGTAGAGTTGTTCTTAGACTCACCAGTCACCCTTAACATAGGGCCTTCTCGAAGTGAGAGGCTTCACCCCCGACCCACCAACGGGGTCGCAGATGAGGAGGTAAGAGAGCCTGATATTCCCTTGGAGGTCCGTTCATTTATCTGTTCATTTATATGTTTAATAGTATTTGTTTGTGTTCAGTTTTTTATTTGAGGGAACACTACTCTGTTATTCATGTCTTGGAAAACGAATGGCAGGGTCACATCATTTAACAATTGCTTCCTTAAATGTGAATGGTCTTAGTAACCCAGTTAAGAGGAGCAGAGTACTACTACATTTTTGGGTATTCAAACTAATTTTTCAGCTCATTTAAAAATAGATGGAAAAGAGGAGTCGCTACTTTAATATCAAACTCTCTTCATTTTAAATTAATTAAGCAAAAGGGAGAAAGAGAGGGAAGGTATATGATAATTAAAGGTATGATAGATAATGTTCTGGTCACATTTGCAAATGTATACACTCCCCCAGAGAGCAATAGATGATTCTTTCTTTGATATTTTAACCTCTGAAGCTGAGGGAATTCTAATATGTGCTGGTGACTTTAACACAATTCTGAATTACCATCTAGATATGACAAGTACAAAGAAACAGAACTCAGAGGTCTAAAGACCTTAATACATTACTTAAAGAGACAGGCCTGTTTGATGTCTGGAGGAGCCTTCACTCACAGGAAAAATATTTCACTCACTATTCGATTGCCCATCAGGTGTCCTCAAGATTAGACTTTTTCTTAATGAACACCATAGATCGACACAGGGCGAGGGAGTGCTCAATAGGAACAGCAGATGTATCTGATCACAATATAATGTATTTGACAATACATTTAAATAATAGGCCAAATAATACATTATGGAGACTAAATACTGGTATTTTGAACAATAAGAATGTTGTAGAGGAGATTAGGAAGGAAATCGGTGCCTGTATAAAAGATGATAAGAATGGTCAGGTTGACCCAACCATCATGTGGGACATGGTTAAAGCAGTAATGAGAGGAGGGCTAATTTCTAAAACGGCATATTTAAAGAAGTTGAGGAGGTCAGAATAGGATGACTTAAAGAAGGAATTGAGAGAACTGGAGACACAACAAAGATGAGAATAAACAAGTATTAAAACAGATGAAGGAAATTAAAAAACGGGTAAAAGATATTGTGGATGATGAACTAGAAAAGAAACTGAGGTTCACAGAGCAAACCTTCTATGAGTCTGGTCTGAAGATGTTGGGATGACATCTCAGGGACCAACAAATAAAAAATGCAATACATAAGATCAGAGACCCCCTAACAAATAAAACAATGTGTGAACCAGAAGAAATTCAGAAAATCTTCAAAAAATACTATGAGAAAACAATTTCAAGCAACATTAGACCTTCCCTCTATAGGAAAAATACAAAATAATAAATTAACCTCTCCCATTACAAAAGAAGAACTTGATAAAACTATTAGTAGATTGAAAACAAATAAAAGCACTGGGAGTGACGGCTTTCCCAATGCATGGTACCAGAATATATATTACTGGAATCATTTAATTGGACACTCGAAAAGGCTGTAGCTCCGCCATCATGGAAAGAGGCGGTGATATCAGTAATCCCTGAAGAATGTAAAAATAAGGACCACTGTGAGTCCTATCGCCCAATTTCTATTTTGAATGTAGATTAAAAATTGTTTACATCCTCTATCTCTAGAAGAATTGAAGGGTTTTTTGACACATGAAGATCAGACAGGATTTATAAAGGGCTGACAAACACAGGATAACATCCGGTGGACTTTACACATCATAGAACAGCTCAACAAACAACAAATAGGTGCAGCTCTGATCAGTTTCGGCGCTGAAAATGCGTTTGACCAGGTTAACTGGCCATTTCTGTACAGGGCACAAGAGAGGCTGGGCTTCAGTGCTAAATTTGTCAGATGCGTATGGTGCCTTTATAATGATCCATCAGCCAGAATTAAGATCAGTGGCTATTTGACAGACAGCTTGAGGCTTCTTAAAGAGACCCGCCAGGGATGCTGCTTGAGACCCATTCTATATAGAACCTCTCACAAGAGTTGACAGGAATCACAATAGCATCAGATGAACATATTATAGGACTTTTTGCAGATGATATCATCACCTATCTCCAGTACCCAAACGCAACATTACCCAATCTTAATCATAAAGATTATGGAGGAATTCGGACAAATGTCAGGCTACAAATTGAACATTACAAAAACGCAGGTACTCTCTTTAAATTACACACCAAGTAATGCAATCAGACAGACATATAAACTGACGTGGGAAGCTTAATTTATAAAATATCTGGGAGTGTTAATAACTCAGGACATTAACAAAATATATGAAATAAACTATGGTGACATAAACGATAAGATGAAAAAAAGGACATAGTAAGGTGGTCATCACCAATATGGGATTTCAGCTCTAGAATTGAAATGGTGAAAAGGAATCTGATGCCAAGGTTGTTATATCTATTTTTATCACTCCCAGTTAGAGTCCCTGAATCCCAATTTACAGCACGGGATAAACTGATATCACGGTTTATGTGGGCAGGAGCTAGGCCAAGGATAAGATTCAAAACATTCCAATTAGACAAGAAGATCAGGGGCCTAGCACTGCCAGACCCTAGAGAATATTATTATGCTGCTCAAATCAGATACATTGTTTATTGGTGCTCCCAAGACTATCAAGCTAGATGGAAGGACATTGAGGTAAAACTAGATCAGGCTCCCCCTCAGGCTAGGCTAGGTGGTAAAGAACATTTAGATCAAAACAATGAAAACTTAATTTTAGAAGGGACACTTGGCATATGGAATGAGGTTGTCAAAAAATATAAACTGGCTGGGGACAATAAACTCTTGATTTGGCCTTCTCAAACTCCCAGGTTTAGACCAGGAAAAAAAGGAATAAAGGAAAAAAAAAAAAGGAATAATGGCTTTTTGCACACTTGAAGAGGGACAATCTTTTAAAACATTTGAAAAAAATATTGAAAGGGAGTTTGACTTGGAAAATGGGGATATGTTCAGGTACTTTCAATTGAGACATTTTTATGACACAGAAGGAATCTCAATAGATGGTAATGATGTAATTGAAGTGCTGACAGGTGCATACAAACGAACACCCTCAAAACATGTCTCTAAACTGTACAGGGGTTTACAAAAAAGAAATGGGAGAAATACCCTTTATGTAAAAACTAAATGGGAACTGGAACTGAACACTGAGCTGACAGTGAGTGATTGGTATTCCATATTGAACACCTAACACTCTTCAACGAGCTCAAAATGATGCAGGGAATTTGGTTGGGAAAATGTAATCCGTTTCTTTCCCACACATTAAAAAAACTAATTGGATAGACACCAGCACTGTTGGAGACAATGTGGTCAGTTAAACGCCAATCACTAACACATTTCTGGCCGTGTAAAAGTACAACCATTTTGGATCAGTGTTATTCAGATTCTGGAAGAGATATTAAGGTGTAAAATCCCCAGTGACCCCCGGATTATGTACCTGGGATTGACCCTGGATGGTATGATTGGAAAAGAGGACACTTATCTTTTAAAATATTGATCATTGCAGTTAAAAAGGCCATTCTGAGGAACTGTTTGAAAACTGACCCTCCTGGACCGGGTCAGTGGATGGACATTGTGGAGGAAATATACTCCATGGAAAAGCTGACCTACTGCCTGAGGACCAAAGCAGAGTTCTGTGAACATTGTTGGGAAAAATTATTGACTCAATATAAAAAAAAAGATGGAGCTGGAGCTGGAGGATGGCCTGAGAAAGGAAAAAAAGGAGTAAAACAGTGTATTGAAGTTTGTCAGTGAGGAGTAGTGTCACCCTGTGCTGATGTTGTATGTCTGTTGGTGTTTGTTTTTTCAAGTTTTTGTTCTTCTATATGTATATCTGTAAGTTAGTAATAACTAAAATATAATTGCATACTTCCTAGTAAATTTGGTAACCAATTCTTAGAAACACCACCTCTATCACCCATCAATTCAAGTTCCCCAATGTTTTTTTTAACGAGTTTAATTATATGCTATCTACAAATTAATTAAAGAGAACTCATCAAATTTACCCTTGAAACTATTGACTGTTAGTTTGAATTGATCGTTTTTATTCAAGTTGAATAATACTTACCTGGAAACAACCTCCACAGGTTTTCTTCTAGTGCCATGGTAAATATCTTTTTAAACACAGGTACGTTCTTGCAGATGCTTTTTAATTTACTCAGTAAGTCATCTTAAACTGTAATGTAAAAGGAAAAGGTTTGTTTCAATGGTTTTACCAGACTCACATTTATAACCTTGTAGCTGGATATTCCCTTTTCAGTACAAAGTAGGTAAAAGAACATAACATGAAATGTAACCTGACATGCTATCTAGGAAGTCATCCTTGGCAACTGGATAGCAGCTGGCACTTTCAACAAATACTTAGGTGGTTGGATGAACCATCTGGCTATCACGTATCACATACATCATATAGGTCATCATAGGACGCTGATTGGTTCGGACACAAACATATAACTTGTATAAACCCATCTGCCTCGAAAGGTTAGGTGTGATGCACATGGACTGCATATGATACAGATTAAACCGACTTTTGATATGACATTTGTTGAACCTATTACAGACTTCTTTCACACACACATCGCCTTCAAAATGAGTACACAAGTATTCATTGAGATTTACACTTTGAACTTGATTGGAGGCTTTTGGTGCATCGCTAATACTGATTTGTGAACTCTGGGTTGATTCTACACAGGCATTTTCAAGCCATCTTCTCTGTGGGTAAAAGCAATCAACGATACTTCCTTCCTGTAATGTTACTACATTAAGCAGAAACTGAACTTCAACAGATAGATTTATTTAGTAAACTCCATGAGCACGTTACTCAAGTGTAGCTTTGCATTGTCTTCATCTAATAACTCTGAACTCTCTGGTAGCTATAGTTACTATACAAATAGTTATAGGTGCAGCCCCCTAGTGGTTGGGGGTAACATTTATCTTTATATTATTTTAGGACTCATATCATTACACATCCTTCTTCCACAAATGGAAAAGATAGTATGATGATATAGAGCAACATTGAAGAAGAATTCCCATTTGTACTGTACACTTTAAGTGACACTAGCTTGAGCCCAATAAAGTTAATACAAGCAAAATATTGCATGGAATATGTAATGTTTCACTTACTAACATTGCCGAACATCCATTGTACAAGTGTGTGTGTTTTTGCATGGAAAATCACTAAGCAATTACAAAGTATATGGTAAGAGTGTGGCAATCCCACAGAAACTTAAAAGGCTTTCATAAACACTTGCTTTAGCCTACCTACTGAATAAATTAATAAAATGTCATGCCTAGTAACATTGCAGAACATCCATGGTAAAGGTTTGTCTATTACATGGAAAATTAAATTGTCTTGTTTCCTAGTATGCAATTATATCTGCGTTATTACCAACCTAACCTAGTTGAGTTGACGGATAATATTATATATATATATTGTATTTATATTTTATATTCATATCTATATATATTTGTATTAAAGTGTAATGTTCATCTCTCTCGATCTC
Source organism: Phycis phycis (assembly GCA_900302335.1). Lineage (NCBI taxonomy): Eukaryota > Metazoa > Chordata > Actinopteri > Gadiformes > Phycidae > Phycis > Phycis phycis. The sequence continues at coordinate 8,287 of OMKQ01060735.1, read as the reverse complement.
TCACCCAAGCTCATTCCATAAACCTTTTCCATACGGTGTTAGTGGAGTTCCTCAAGCTAAGAAGAAGAAGCTAACGCTCTGGATGGTCGGTTTCTATGTAGAGTCACTCAACCCATTAAGATCATCATCGCAACACTGAACTCCTGAGTTTCCATCTCTCCAACTCCCCATTACACCCATACTGGGGTTTTCCCTGGCTCACCAAGCATAACCCTCTCGTACACTGGTCCACTCGGGAGGTTACAGGTCGGGGCAAGGGAAGCTCATCCACATGTCTGTTACTGCACTGGAGCCTTCTCGACCCACCGACCCTGTGCCTCGTAAGGTTCCTGAGACCCCAGTGCCCCCTGAGTCTCCTCCTGGAGGAGGCAATGAAAAAAATAGTTGACTCTTCCCTTGCGGCTGGCATCATTCTTCAATCCTCCTCCCCAGGTTGCGCTGGGCTTTTTTTGTTGGTAAGAAGGATAAGATACTGCCTCCTTGCATGGACCACCTCGGTCTGAATGAATTTACCATAAAAACACAGGTAACCTCTCCCTCTTATCTCCTTTGCTTTCGAACTTTTGCAAGGTGCCAAGATATTTAGACCTTAAAAGTGCACCTCCGCTGTCTCTAGTCTTCAGTTTTTATCCTGAAGGATAACATACAGATCCTGCGATGGTCGGTGCTGTCTCTGAGTGGCCCATGCCCTCTAGTCACAAACGACTGAACTTGTTTGGCTTTCTGGGTTTTCAAATTTTTACAGATGCTTCACCAGAAACTTTACCTGCTGACAGACAGCTGCCTCCACCTACCGGCCCGGGCAGAGGGTCTGGTTGGCCAAGCGGGACCTTCCCCTGCGAATGGAGCACTGCAAGCTGGCTCCCCTGTTTGTGGTCCCTTCCCTATTTCCAGGTATTTAATCCGGTAGCTGTCGGCTAGGGCTCCCCAGATCCATGAGGGGTTCACCCCACGTTCCATGTGACCAGAGTTAAACCTGTGATGAAGAGCCCTTTAGTTCCCACCTCTAAGCACCCTTCATCCCTCCAGTTCATTGATGGAGTACCAGTTTGCACGGTCAAGCGTCTGCTGGCAGTACGTCATCAGTACTTGGAGAACTGAGGGATGGGGGGAAGCACCGCAATGCTGTTAACATGTATTAACATTTTAACATGTTATTACAATCATGTGGTCATGTGGGTGGAGGTTCAAGTGATTCTGCACCTAACATTCAGTTTCTAAAAATGTAATCTACAAGCAAAAGGGCTGCGCTATCGATGGATAAAAAAACAACAACATAATCTAGGAAGTACGAGGTTCCATAGCCAAGTGGTGGAAGGAAAATACAACTAATGCTTAACCTGGAATTGCAAACACATAAGGGTTGACATCAAAGGTATGAGGACCAGATCATATGCAACTATGAACAACGTAATAACCGCTGACACTAAACACCCATAACAGTTAGGGTATAGACACAACAATGGTGTGACGACATCTGAGTAACTTGTTGAAGTAAAATATTGCGGTTCCAACTACATTTTTGGTTAAAATAATTAGCAACTACAAACAATATATCAGCCGACTGTTGTGTCGCCTGTGTCTTGGCTTAAAGGCTTCACTGTACAACACCGCAAACACTAACGACCAATTGGCATGTACACTGTGCCCCTGTGTGAGACGAAAGCGGGTGGCAGTAGTCTGTATTCATCTTTCAAAAAGGGACACCAGAACACCTTGGACTGCCTGCCATTTCACACCACCTCTCACTCAGACGGTTGCGTAATGGTGTCACTTGAAATGGAGTGACCGATTTGTGAAAATTATAAATGATGAAATGAGATTCCAGTGGAAAAAATGTCAGTGGTGATATTTTTGCACGTGCCCTCTCGACGAAGTAGTTTGTTGCTTTGCTCTCTTCCGTTTCTCTTGTTGTGTGTTGATTCGCTGAAGCTGAACAGCCAATCAGAGTGATTTCTCTTACCAACGGTCTCTTCCCGATTCAACATGCTGGAGCGGACAAGCAGAGGATTAGGTTTAGCATAGATGCACACACAAACATATATACAATCAGCACAAGGATAAGCACAAACGGCAGTCCTGCTTATCCTTCACAGGCGGCATCTCTGTGTGCAGTCAAACGCTCATATGGGAAGCACATTACTTGTAGTGTACAATCAGACACACTTATACACAGGCCTACATCACTTGTGACGTCTTTTAGCCAGGGCTAGCGGCATTGAAGCCAGTGACTTTCTCACCTGGTGAAACTCTTAACAAAACCTTCAATACCACCCATTATACTAAAAACAGAACCAGACCTTACAGTTTTGTTCTTTCTACCAATGCGGCGCTGCCCATCCAGGTGCTCCGTGGCTTGTCTGGTGTGTGAGTCGCCTTACATTGAAGATCTGCTGTGACCGAGTCGCACTCACAACAAGTGGACACGAAATCCAATTGAAGCATTATTCCAATAAAACGTGTTCAATTTTAAATGGGACAAAATGCAGCAAAGTCCGTGTGGCGACAGCCCTGTTTCGAATTGTGACATGGTGCATCTATAACATTGTTTTGGGAGAACTATTAGTCTCCTTATAAGTCTCTATTATAAGTCTCGCTATATATATTTTTTACTGGCACAGATGCGACCTCTCATACTAAATGGTAAAAAAATGCCATTTGGGTCGCAGTATTGAGCCCTGTAAGCATTAGTCTTCTTATTTTACACTAAAGAACGAGGCGGGAAACTTCCCCATTAGTAGTTCTCAGCACTCACCCCATGTCTTCGGCAGGAACTAAAGAGCATGGTTTCCTGTTATACTTAGTTGGTTAAACTTGCTCTGTCCTCGCCTGGTCCTCCCGGGCACCCATACATTATTTGTCTGACTGGTCTGGCTTGCCAAATGAAGGGGACAATTCAAATCAAGACGTAGTTTCCAAGTCCTTTGTCCTAAATGTCCTAACCCTAACCTCATGTTTCAAAGAGTTCCCAATGGATTAAAATCACTGTTTAGAAGTCTATCCCGCTAGCTACACAGTAATAACCAATTAAAAAAGGAACCAGTAGAGCTCTGGTGTAGGTGTAGCGCACATAGACTGTATATAATATAGTGTATATATATATATATTATATATATTCACACAACAAAAAGCCCCACTACAAAACAAACACATAAGTACTGCTGACATTTAGACAGTATAATCGATTACAGTCTTTCGGTGTTTCTGGCATCCGTCATACTCATTTGTGGATTCCAGATTGATTCTATTAATGAATTCTTCCCGCCGTCTTCTCTGCGGGGAAAAGCCAACAACAATCCTAAATCCTGTGATCCTGTTTTGATTCAGAGGGTGCTCAGAGAGGAGGGGCTCTCAGACATTGTCTGTGTGTTGGCAAGAGAGAGAGAGAGCTAGAGCAAATCATTGTGTTGCGTGCAGCTCTACGATTAAATAAGAATTTACTCATAGCTAAAACAATAGTCAATGTATTGGAAACACTATCGATCCCAGACAGCACCGGGCATGTAAAAAACATGCCCGCCAAAGTAAGGTCCATATGTGTAAAACACTGCATTAGCTTGGTGGCTGGCATGAGCCCCTTGTTAAAGTGGAGCATTGTACAAAGCTAGATCACTATGGAAATATTACTACTAGATTACTGTTTTCACGTGTTTCCCCAGTTGGGGGGTAAAGGGCATATGTCGACATTGAGATTCAACCACATGCAGTGGGCTGTGAATAAAACTACAGCTTTCTCTTGGTTTGAACATTGTCAGAACAATTGGATAATGTAAGTGCAAAACTCTACATATATATATATATATATATATATATATATATATGTAGAGTTATATAATAGA
>OMKQ01060412.1:3660-15533 GCA_900302335.1 Phycis phycis | reverse complement strand
CGCAGAGAGGCGACCCTCTCGTTCACCGGGGAGAACTCCAACACAGCGGCGCTCAGCCGGGGGCTTGTGAGTATCCCCACTCCCGCCCGGCGCCTCTCACCCTGGGCAACTCCAGAAAAGGAGAGAGTCCAGCCCCTCTCCAGGATTTTGGTTCCCGAGCCAATGCTGTGCGTTGAGGTGAGCCCAACTATATCTAGTTGGTACCGCTCCACCTCCCGCACCAGCTCCGGCTCCTTCCCCGCCAGAGAGGTGACATTCCACGTCCCTAGAGCAAGTCTGCGATGCCGGGGATCAGCACGCCCAGGCCCCCGCCTTTGCCTGCCGCCCGACTTGCATTGCACCCGACCCCGATGTCTATCCCTGCAGGTGGTGAGCCCACAGGGCAGCGGCTGATTTGTTTGTGTGTTATAATAATCCAACCACTTGCATTTCCACATGGGGGGAATCTGGTGCATCTCCTTTGTAGGTGTACTTTTTGACCTCCCCATCCTGTAGCCTACTCGCCCCCCGGGAGAGTGTCCGCGCCCCACCGGTGAGAACCACTGTGATAAGACCAACACAAAGTGGCGCATAATTGTGAAGTGGAAGGAAAATTATACATGGTTTTCAAATGTTTAAAAAAAATAAAACAACTGAAAAGTGTGGCGTGCAAAAGTATTCAGCCCCCCTGAGTCAATACTTTGTAAAACCCCCTTTCACTGCAGTTACAGCTGCATGTCTTTTGGGGTATGGCTCTACCAGCTTTGCGCATCTAGACTGAAATGTTTGCCCATTCCTCTTTGCAAAATAGCTCAAGCTCAGTCAAATTGGATGGAGAACATCTGAACAGCAATTTTCTAGTTTTGCCAGAGATTTGTCCTGCTGGAAGGGGAACCTCTGCCCAGTCACAAGGCTTTTGCACATTCTAACAGGTTTTCTTCCAAGATTGCCCTGTATTTGGCTCCATCCATCTCCCCATCAACTCTGACCAGCTTCCCTGTCCCTGCTGAAGAAAAGCATCCCCACAGCATGACGCTGCACCACCATGTTTCACGGTGGGCATGCTGTGTTCGGGGTGATGTGCAAGGAAGTGGTAACAGACACACAAATGACACGATGCTTGATTAGGTCTCATGTTTGGTAATTTAAAGTATTTCGAATATTTGGTTGGACAAATTTTCTGTTCACACACAGCAACCCATACTGCCACCGTCTGGCAGCCACAGGCAAGCTGATGTATATTGCACTAATCACCACTAGAGGGCACTAAAAGTCAACATTTACTTTAGACGTACCTGTATAATATTAATTCATAATAATCTTGCACTGGATCACTTTAATGAATACTTCTAACAAATACAGATAAATACAGCCACTTCTATACAGCATCTGAGTTGTATTATGTATACAATTTCTCCAGAACACATATAGCTAAAATTAGAGAGAGCTTATTAAGAATACAATACAATACAATTGCTACTTTCAACAAGGGCAGTTGCATATCCAACACCACAGATTGGTTCAAACAAAAGCATTTCTCTTGGTGACCCCAAAAAATGGCAGTTAGGATTCGATAGTTAAGTCCCATTAGACAAGTTTAGTCATGCCCATTTTCGTCATATTTCTATCTTATAAAAACACAATGTCCAATTCTGAAGGAAGACTCTGTTTCTGTCAATTGAATGTTTTTTTGTTCATCTTTTCATTGGTCATCAAGAGCACCTTAGAGAATCCATGACTGGTGGTCTTGGACTCACCAGCTATTCCAAAGGTTGTCAGGGACTGGCTTGCCATTTTGTCAAGAGTAGTTAGAGTTGCGACAGCATTTTCACACTTTGGTACAGAGCACAGGGCTGCAGTTTGGCTGGGTGCATGGCAGTTGTGTGAGGTCATAACATAAGAGTCACTAGGAATTGCATTGGCTGCCAGTATCGGAACCGGTTTCTCATTTGCCAGGTTCTCCGCTGCTAGCAGGAGGAAGGATGGAATTCTCCTGGGTTAGTGAGTCCTTGTTAGTGTCTGTTCTAAACTGAGTAGAAAGGTTTGATACTCGAGCAGTGGTTGAACTATTGTATGACAGTGAGTTGGATGTCTTTGTGGCAGTAGGGTTTGGTAGAAGTTGCACAGCTGCTCCAGAGGAATCTTTGGCAGCAGAAGATAAACTACTCAGTTCATGAACGGCCCTGCCTTCCAGTGATGAGGTTAGCATCAATAAACCATTATTGTTGTTGTTGGTGCTTTTGTCTTGTTGGGATGGTGGCTTGGTAACCAAGGATCTCAAAGAGGCCCCTTCAGGTGCACATTGCAGCGGATTATCCACCATGAGGTCCTGGTTGAAGTCTTGGAGACAGTGGATTACCCCGGAACTGGGGATAGCCTGCTTTAATCCCGGCGGACTGCTGGTTAAGTTGTAGCTGGTTGATGGCAGACTTGCTGAGTTGTTAGCGACTGCCTGCCAGTTATCTGAACAGAGGAGTGCAGGAAGGCTGCAAACCAGAACAGAACGATTAAGTGACAGTCTTTAGGTATGTGTTAAATGACACAGCGTTTAAATTTAAATTTCAGATTCCTTTGTATTGCTCCATTAGCTTCAGGGGCTCCACAAAGCACAGAAGCATCTGAAGAGAATACAGTCCCAGCCGGAAATACATAATTATAGCACAAGTTAATTAAAACTCAACTACTGATTAATTTAACAGTAGTGGTGAAAACCAAAAAAACCAGCAGGCACATGAACTTCATCGAGACGTGATGGCTTCATATGACAAGAGGTTCTACGAGTCAGCAACATCAAATCAAACTATATTTAGAGAGCACACTTAGTTGCAAATATGCAATACAAAGTGCTTCATGGCCTATACAATGGTGTGGTGGGGAGGAAGGTTGTGCTGTACCTGGCCAGTTCCCTATGCATGTCCTGGGAGTGTTGGTTGCACTGGGCATAGTAAGCGGCCTGGGCCTCCACGAAGTGAGCCAGGCTGCACATGTGCTCTGTCTGATGCCCACAGGGACAGATGACAACCAGGTTAACAAGAGGTTTAACAGACTCAAAATGGAAAATAGTGTGCGCTGTTTTACATTTGTGCGTGTGAAGATTATTTAACATTTTGTGTGCGCTTGACTGTGTACTCTTATGTGAATGCACGTGCATAAGTGTGTGTGTGTGCGTGTGCTTGTGTGTGTAAATACACACATGCGTGGTGCTGATTCCTTCCAGACGCTGTCTGGTCGTCTCTGCCTGGCGATCAAACAAACTCTGACAGATCCTCAACTCCATTTCGGCCTACACACACAATGTTATAATGAGCTTGGACTCAAATGAGGATACACAGAGACAGGTATCCCAAAATAACAGACTAACTAACTGAATAAAGATAATCTTAGCTAACAAAGAGCTACACAGGCTAAAGGAGGTAACATACAACATACAGGATACCAGACAGAAAATCCTCAAGGGTGCAATGTGTAGGATTTAGTGGCATCTAACAGTGAGGTTGCAGATTGCAACCAACTGAACACCACCCTCAGACATTCTCTCACCCTTCCCTTTCTGATGACAAAGGAGTCCAGTATTTACCTACATTTACATTTAAGACGTTTAGCAGACACTTTAAGCGACCTCCAATCATTCGTCACACATTTGTGGGGTTCAGTGTCTTCCTCAAGGACACTTTGACATGTGGACAGTTGGAGGTGGGGATCGAACCGCCAACCCTCGACTGGCTCTACCCACTGAGCACCTGCTGCCCATTACATAGGTAGTTATTTAGATTGTAAAACTATAGGTCATAGCTTATAAGTAAGATAGCGATTATAATAAAAAAAATTCAAACACGTCCTCTCTTAGTCTGTTCTAGCTACTGTAGAGACATGGTGGTGCAACATGGTGGTGCAACATGGCGGGCCCTATGTAGATATAAAGGGCTCATTCTAAGTTAAAGTAAAAAAGTTAAAAGTCTGTTCCGTTAAATGCTACTGAATTCGACACACTTCACACACCTTCAAGACGACAGGTACACTCAAACATACATACTGGTACTAGACAACATGGACTTGTTAAGGGAACAGGTAGACCCAGACTAACATACTCAATACGAAAAAGAATATGGACTTGTTAAAACTTAAGGTAAAACCAAACTTACCTGAGATATTTCCTGAGCCCACATCTGATTGCATGGAAAAAGAACAAAACCACCAATCGTTTACATTTTTGAGTCAGGTGAAAATCACCTCAATAAATACTTAACTACTTCCTGACATAAGACAGCTTCCTTAAATGTCCAATATAGGTCGACTTTACAAGACCCTCCGTGGCTTTGCCCTACCTATGCTTCATCAATTTGTAAACAGATGCAATAAGGACTGTATTTGATTGTATTTTTGTTGTTAGATAAACATTTAAATAATGAAATAAATAATAATGTTTTTTATGAACAAAACTCCAGTAAGAGTAAATATTCTCACAGAAAATCTTCCTTCCTTCATATACAATTTATTCTAGCATACTCATATTTGTATGTGTGTATTTTTGTTCTTACGAGGGCTGGAGAGACATACCTTAAGCCATTTGACACGGAGGAAACTGAACATGAAGGAGACATGGGACACATAGTCATCGGCCAGTGGGTTGGCGTTCAGGCTCTGGTGGGTCAGAGAAGAATGCACACCAGATAGAAGTCAATAGGAAAAAAATATTCACGAACAAGCAAGTGCCAGCCAATAGAAAAAAATATAAACACAGAGAGAGTTTTGTAATTTTAGCTCATTTCCAGATATAGAACCAGATCAGCTAAAGTCCACTTACTCTGGCCTCTTCCTCAGCCTTGTGTGCCTTCCTCAGCCTGGTCTTGGCGATGTCCAAATCCAGGCGCTTATTCACCAACATCTTCCGCTCATCCTTCACAAATCCGCAATAAACATTTCATACGACTTTAACACCAATTATATTCAAAAAATGTGTCCACCTCAATGTATGATAAGCCTACCAGTTACTACAGTCCAGCATAGACTAGTAGCTTGATCTTTACTGTAGATCTATCACTGGCAGGCCGAGGCAGCTCAATCACAGGGACCGATGTAGCTGCTGGTGTTGAACTTAAAGAGTGATCAACGAAAAATACTCGTTTGGTCTGCTCTCCAACAAAGTGAGATAAGATTCAGGTCAGGTCTGGTTGAAACGTGAATGAACAGCAGATGATAAGCCGGTTATATTCCTTAAATTCCCCCAAAGTCAGGGTCATTTTCGTAAGGCGGACGACATCTCAAGGTGCACCATCAAGGTTAAAAAAGACTCTTAGTTGCTGAATCCCTTCCTGTTGCTCCTTCCAAATAAATCCATCTGCAGCTTCACCTACTCCATCTCCTACACATATTGGCACCCCCATCATTGCAGCTGCAATGCCACCCACACCTGGGCCCCATCCCCGTCTTTCACAGAAGATGAGGTGAGTCTGGAGCTTGGGAGTCCCAGTCTGCTTAAGGACTGCGTAGTCCAACTGGGCGAGGATCTTCAACCTGAGTCTAAACCACTAAACGACTACAGACCAGTGGCATCCACATCACACATCATGAAGACCCTGGAGCTACTGCTTCTCCACCAACTGAGACCAGATGTCAAACATGCAGTAGGCCTTCTGCAGTTCATGTACCAGGAACATCTGGCTTTACAACACCTCAACCATTTTGTTAGAGCAAAGCCTCCTTGGGTGCATGCTTTCCTGAGGTCCTTTGTGAGCTTGATTGCTTGCCTGAAGGAAGCCACAGAAAAAATATGCTTAATTATCACCAAAGGGATTGACATGAATCCGGTACACTTCCAGTGGCTTTGTAACGTCCAATTTTTGGCCACTAACCTTAGGAAATATTGGTGGTCTTCATCTTAAGGAGGACACCTAGAAGCGGGCTAGCCAAAGACCTTGGAGAAGTTCTGATTAATTTTATGAGGTATATACCACACTTGACCACTGTTCCTTTGGAGCAGCATCCATAAAGACATGGTACTCTTCAGAATAAGCTGAAACCTTGTTGCTTTTCTTGGCAAGGTTTAATTATGTTGTGCTGCCACCTCATAGTTGTTTGGCTATACTACTGTACATCTTTGTCCCGAAAAGGAAAAGGTAAGTAGTGTCCCTTTTTGAAAACTATTACTTTTTATCAGGTCCATTCATTTCTGGTCCTCACATGACATATTTCTTCTTTATATTGCTTTTCAGGGAAGTCCTGATTGTATTGCCTGATTAGTAGATCCCTTTGCGTCTCAATTGAAATGTGATTAAATGTCATTGACATTGTTCCAGGCATGCATGGTCATGAGCTCTGGGTAGTGACCGAAAGAACGAGATCGCGGATACAAGCGGCCGAAATGAGTTTCCTCCGCAGGGTGGCTGGGCTCAGCCTTAGAGATAGGGTGAGGAGTTCGGACATCCGGAGGGAGCTCGGAGTAGAGCCGCTGCTCCTTCGCGTCGAAAGGAGCCAGTTGAGATGGTTCGGGCATCTGATCAGGATGCCTCCTGGACGCCTCCCGTTAGAGGTGTTCCGGGCACGTCCAACTGGTAAGAGACCCCGGGGGAGACCCAGAACTCGCTGGAGGGATTATATATCTCATCTGGCCTGGGAACGCCTCGGGGTCCCCCAGGAGGAGCTGGAAAGCGTTGCTGGTGAGAAGGACGTCTGGAGTTCCTTGCTCAGCCTGCTGCCACCGCGACCCGGCCCCGGATAAGCGGTCTCTTTTTAACAACAACGATGATGATGATGATGACGATGATAGCTATCTCTGTCTATATATCTGTTAATCTATCTGTGTGTATGTCTCTCTCTCTCTCTCTCTCTCTCTCTCTCTCTCTCTCTCTCTCTCTCTCTCTCCTCTGTCCATCCATCCATCCATGCGTCTACATTCAACCCAGACGAAAATCGATAACAAACTACCCTCGAGCACCATCTAGTGGCTTGATAGAAAAGTGACCTGTTATCATCATCCAAGACACAAACATTGTTTACATTTTTGGTATGAATGTCAAAAGGTATATGGAAAAAAAGACAAACAGGAACGCAATATGGGTCTTCCAAAACGTTTAACTCATGCTTCAAAATGTTTTTTGTGCTAACAGAATGCTATTCAGATGCTAATTGCAGCCGTGCCAATGTTTTCAATGGCACGTTATACTCACATTGCACGTGTTAGTCGTTACTGTATCTTTAATGAGGTAAAGCAGCTGTCACGTTAGCGGAAAGCGACGGACGTTCGGACTTCGCGTCCCATCAACGTTCTGACAGTCAGTCACGCTTCACACACTGGTGGTGTGTGAAAGTTGCTCATATGTGCCAAACGTTGATATTTGGAAAACCAAAGGCACGCAGATACAAACGACCCAAGCGGTCCGTAGAGGTGCAATATTGGTGACTTCATCTACATTCATTAAAATCAGATGAGAATTATATTTTCATGAATAGGGCAATCGATTAAACTGGCGATTAAAGGTCGCAACGACTTCCAACGGATGGGTTCGTCGTGTACAAACCTGCTGCCGCAAACTCGCAGGAACTGCTGGTAGTTTGTTGGTCGACACTGCCTCCTGTGGGAAGCTTTGGGTATCACCCGACACGGACAGCGACGGTGACACTTGAACAATTGTTACTGTAATGGACGGCAAAACGTGTAGTTCCACACCTGAACACAAGAGGGCGCTAGTACCCATCGATCTAACACTTGTGCGTAAAAGGACAGTGCGGCGACCAGCACTTTTTACCAACACAACAGAGAAATGGAATGAAATCAGAATAAACCAATAAGAATAAGATCAGTCCTTGTTTAACAAGATACCACGTGGGTAAACGAGAGATTTTAACGTGAAGATACTTGAATTTCGCTTCTACCGTGCCATAATTGCACGAACTATGTAGAGGGACAAAAGAACCACCCAAAGTCCAGGTCAAGAGAACAGTTTTGGATGCTAGTTTATTTAATTATTACTCATAGATCTCAGCCAATGAACACGCGACTAGTTAATACTAGTACATATAGTGACTGTGGGCTAAAGGCAGGCTTCTAATTGCATAGTAAAATTATTTAGGCCTATAAAACCATTATATGCCTCCCCTGTTGTAATATAACGCAATACAATTGGCCTACCGCAATCAATTCCAATTGCATTGACGTCAACGTAGGCTTGGTTCACCGAGCAAAAAACAACCTTAATATTAGTATTGCTATTGTTTCGCCTATTTGTAACTATTGATTGCGTAAACGTAGCCCTACGTCTTAAGATTCGTAGCTTTAGATGATTTCAGTCCTGTTTGAAAGACCAATGGCTTTTCCTTTTTCTCCTGTTCCATGTCGGCCCATCGGCCACGCCTGTGAGATCAGGGCGCTCCGCGTGGGTTGGGAGAGATCGCTTCCTTCTGACCGGAATTAGCTGTGAAGTGCGACCTTTAGGTGTTAACATTGAATGAGTAACCGAAAGTGAGCCTCGCCTTGCCCGAACGAAGAGCCCCACTTTACACCTCGTTTACGCGAATTAACCCAACAGACACGATTACAACACTTTGCCGAGTATAGGGATTATGATGTGACTTTCATTACGTTATGATAAATAGGCCACCCGGTGAATGTCCCAAATAACTCCATTGCTATTAGGTCCACTTTTGCATTTTTAAAACCACTATCAATAATTCGTAAATGAATGGATACCTGAAATGCAGCATGACACAACATGATATTTAAAACGGACGTGTATTGGCCCTGCTTTTTTTTCTTTTCTTTTCTTTTCTTACAAACTTCAGAAGTCATGACATCTGCATGCGCAAAGTGCTTCAGGCGCCCAGAGCTATGACAACATTTACTGTCTGTCGGCTCGCGAGACCTGTGGGTGCGATAGGCTGAAGTGTAAATGTATTCATGGGAACGAAACGTCTGATGTTTGGGATAGGCCCACTGGGAGGTGATGACGCAGCACAGGACAGGCGCAAGGGGACAGTTGGGCCGCAGCATCTTCCCCGCCGTCATTTGGATGCAAATCTTCAAGACTCGATGCGCTTCCTGACGTCAGGCTCACATTAGTATGCTGCTTGCTCCTTGTCAATAGAGCCACACTATGGAAGGCTAGCAGCGCAGGACCTGCAGGCAGCCTATCACTTTGGGAACATCTTGGACTATACGAGCCTCGGTTTACGGATTGTTTTACGCTTACAGATTTATAGCTACAGTGTGACAATGTCACCGTAACATTTCTATAATTTCTCTGTGAAGTTATTGCACATTTTGTGTTGCTTTTCTATGTGTATTTAGTCATCATGTATGTGGGATATATACTGGATAAGGACAGCAACATGTATCACCAGGGTCCCGTGAGGAGATCCAGTATCAATCTACCTCCGCAGAACTTTGTCACGACCCCACAGTATCCAGACTTTACGGGATACCACCATGTGCCCAACATGGAAACGCACACTCAGTCTGCGGGGAACTGGGGACCTTCATATGGCGCGCCGAGGGAGGATTGGGGCGCGTACAGTCTGGGACCACCAAACGCTATTCCTGCGCCATTGAACAACACGTCCCCGGGACAAGTTTCGTACTGCTCGCCTGAGTACAGCCACATGCACGCTCCGAACTCAGCTGTGTTACAACCGCCTCCAGAGAACATTAATGTTGCACAACTTTCACCCGAAAGGCGCAATTCGTACCAATGGATGAGTAAAACTGTGCAATCGTCTTCTACTGGTGAGTTTGCGGCAATTTTCAGTTTTCATTTCATGATTATAATATTGATGCTTGATGACGGCAATTTTGACAACCTATGGCAGTTTTTTTGTCCCGAGTAAACATGCCAATTCATGAAGTTATATTTCGTGTGTTTGAGTTTAGATGTTTCAAAGCTGCTATAGAATTCGTTTAAAGTTTTTTTTTTTACTGGCGTCTGAGGAATAGCAATAGGAGGGAAAAGCAGTCCAGTAGTATAGTGTTAATTATTAGGCTATTGTTGACATAATACGCAGACAGGAAATTAGAATAAAAACTAAATTGAAACACATTCGTTATTAAATGTCTGGTCGAAGCCTAAACAAACTAAACAGAACGAAAGACAAAACAAAAGTTTTGGCCTAAGTGCTACGTTATTTATTTTTTGTATTTGGACCGAGAAACCTGCAACCTTTCAGGCTGATTTAATGTCTTTACGCGTAGGCCAATGTATTAAAAAGAATCCATAACATGTTGATTCATTTGGTAAAACAAAACGAAACCCAGGAGTAATTTTACAGGGAAACGAATTGTACTGTATGTATTGCATTGTAATCGAATGGAAAACGAATTGTACGCATTGTATGTATGGACAAGGCCTTCCTCAAGCTGAAGCACAAAAGGTGTATATCTGTTTCTGTTTATATATTTATAAACAGAAACAGACATACACGTTTTATGTTTCTGTTTATATATTTCTATGTTTCCGTTTATATATTTATATATACATATATGTATTTATTTATATAGAAAATAGCAAGCCGGTCGGCGCACTTGTTATGTTAATGAGCTCCCACTTGGAAGGCGCGTGTGAAGCTTCCCATGGCACAGCGGAGGGGTTGCGCGTTACCCGTCATATCCAGGCGTTGGTCCCCTTTTTCAACACCTCTTGGCTTTGATATGCACCGCTGTCTCTTCCTCTCCCGAGATTTATATTGCCGGAAAGGGTCACGTGTTCCACAGCAAATGTCTCCACATGTCGTCTTTGGAGATATTGCAACTAGTTGTTCACTTATTTTCAGGCGTTTCATGTTTTGAGTGCAGCTTTCGCGAAAATACCACAATTAAATCTCTGCTTGGACTTTTATAAGCCTATAATTTAGGCCTACATTCTCAAAATGTGTCTACTCAAGAGAGACGGATATCATCTTGAAATAGTCATACGTTATGTATGCATTAGTCAGGCTTATATGTATTGAATTTTACTAAACACAAAATACATTTTGGTGTGTAGGACATTTAACATTCTCATAGTTATAAATAAATAAATAATTACATAAATGAACACAACTGCCTTACTTCGTGAATACAGCGTCTTTTTTAATTCTCTCTATTTCGCTATTTGCTATGCGTTGTAATGCATGGTCTATTCAATCACATGAACTGAGCGTGTGATGGGCTACATAATGATTGCTCACGTTGTGTCTCGTGTTGTGTGTTTAAATTGACATCAACGCAAAGGCAGCAGCCCAGTCTATCTGTGATCGATCCGGGTGAATCTCTGTCTTAAAACCCCACTATGAAGATCAAGCAGATAGACGCGTCCCGGCTCGTCCCACGGACCTCCACCATAATAAAGCGCAGGCCGTCTGTATCCCGTCTATATATTTGTGTTAATGTTTTCTCTTTTTGTTTTTTGTTGTTGTTTTATTTGAAGGTAAAACGAGAACAAAGGAGAAATACAGGGTGGTGTACACGGACCACCAGCGTCTGGAGCTGGAGAAGGAGTTCCACTTCAACAGGTACATCACCATCCGGAGGAAGGCAGAACTCGCCACCAACCTCGGCTTGTCGGAACGACAGGTAAACGCGCAGGGCCTCCTCACTTTTGCGCTCACTTTTGCGCTCACTTTAACTCCAAAAAACGAAATCTTTCTTTGTTAGGTCGGCAGTTGTCGTGACATATTGTCTTCGCGTTTTGCTAAAGATGTTTTCTCTCTCTCTCTCTCTCTCTCTCTCTCTCTCTCTCTCTTCGCATTTGCAGGTGAAAATCTGGTTTCAAAACCGCAGAGCCAAAGAAAGGAAATTAATCAAAAAGAAGATGGGTCAGTCGTACGGCAGCGGGGGCTCGGTACACAGCGACCCCGGCTCCGTGAGTCCCCTGCCGGTCCCCGGGTCCCTCAGTCCGACGGAGATCCACGCCTCTCTTTATCCGCCA
>OMKQ01060307.1:0-12292 GCA_900302335.1 Phycis phycis | reverse complement strand
GGTGGGGGTCCAATCATGTATGTGTGTATGGTGTGTGTGCAAGTGTTCTAGCAGTTCAGTAGTTTGACGGCTTGTGGGAGGAAACTGTCTCTGAAACTGCTGGTTCTGGTCCGGATCATCCTGTACCGTCTACCAGATGGCAGGTGCATGAACAGTCTATGGCTGGGATGGCTGGGGTCCGAGATGATCCGTTGGGCCTTATTCCTGCAGCATTGGCTGTAGAGGTCCTGGATGGCTGGCAACTCAGACCTGGTGATGCGTGGGCCACCCTTCTTTGGGATGGGGAAGATGGTGGTCTTCTTAAAGCATGTGGGGACTACAGACTGGAGCAGGGAAAGGTTGAAGATGTCTGTGAAGACATCTGCCAGTTCATAGGCGCATGCTTTGAGAGCACGGCCCGGGATATTGTCTGGACCAGGAGCTTTGTGTGCCTTTACCTTTAGGTTTTGCACACATCTGCCCGAGATACCTCGAGTGGGAAGCTGTCCTGTTCCAACAAAATCTCTGGCTTGTTGTGCACCTCAAAGCGGGCATAGAAGGCGTTCAGCTCCTCTGGAAGAGAAGCCATCACCTTCATTATACGGTCACTCTTTCCTTTGTAGACCGTGATGGTCTTAGACAATGGTGTAGACAACAGCCTTGATTGCTGGGTGGAGCTAAGACTGCATATAAGGTAATCATAGAAAGGTAGCTAGTCAATTACATTTTGTCTGTTAAAGAAGGAGCTGCATGATAGTTGTTGTTGGTGAGTACATAGGGAATTCGAACTTGTGTTGGAGCTATTCAGTTGGTAGAGCTAACTCAGGCCCTTTTTTGAAAACGATGTTGTGTGCACAATGTTATTATTGAAAACGGAGGGGGGGGAAATATTTGTTCCTAGCATTAGCGTTAGCATCAGGACCGGCAAGTGAAGACCGGTCGAACAAAGACTAAGGGAGTCTCTCTGCGGGAGGCCCTCGAGGAAGCCCTCTAGAGACCTCTGCTAACCCTAAACCTAGTGTATTGCATTCTGTATTGTAGCCATGTGTGTAACCCCTATCCCAGTCGGGACATCTACCCGACAAAGACGCTGTCCACGACCCAATAATCGACGCTGCACCCCTTCCAAGCTCTACTCATCTCTGTCTGCACTGACCTCGAAGTGATGGGCGGACTCTGGAACTGCCAATCGGCGGTCAGGAAGGCAGGTTCCATCCCGGCCTATGCCTGCCTCCAGACCCTCCACTTCCTGGCCCTAACAGAAACCTGGATCACCCCAGAGAACACGGCCACTCAAGTGGTCCTACCGGGTGCTTCCCTTGGAACACCTGACCAGATCAGCATTTGTTTTTATTATTATTATTATTATACTTTATTCATCCCACAGTGGGGAAATTTACTCTCTGCATTTGACCCATCCTATGATACATAGGAGCAGTGGGCTGCCGGGTTCAGCGCCCGGGGAGCAAGTTGGGGTTCAGTGTCTTGCTCAAGGACACTTCGACATGCAGACAGTTTCAAAGCGGGGAACGAGGGGATCGAACCGCCGACCCTACGATTAGTGGACGACCCGCTCTATTCACCTGCTCTATCCACTGAGCTACATTTATCAGACAACAAGAAGCACTCATTGATATCCTCAACGGTGTGGATGAAAACATTAAGAGAGATGAACCAATATAGAATATAGTGACAAGTACATGAGAGAACCGGCCGTCAGCAGCGGCTCACCAAGCCACTTATGCATTCTGTGTGCAGAATGCATAAGCAGGCATGAACAGTATCACAGCATTCAGCCTGTGATCTGTGGTCTCTGGTGGTACGCCTGTCCTGAGTGTCCCGCCGGCAATCAGTCTGAACCAAAGGGGGAGCCGGCTCCTGCTCGGGCCTTTCGCAGGCTTTGCTCCCCCCTAAGTGCAGGCCTCCCTCAGGGGCTCGTGAAGTGACTCGGTGAAGCGCAGCAGCGGCTGTACGGTCAGGATACTCCCGATAGCCTTAGTTGTAGAGTATCCTCTTGTCAAACGCAAACTTGGATTAAAAGTTGTCCACTGCTGTGCAAAACAAAAACACTATTCAGCAACCCTTGTATTTGTTTCTCTTGTTTCCATCACGTAGCCAAGGTAGCCATTTTTGTAACCAACCAAAAAGTTGTAAAACTTGAACTTTGTGTGCGTGTGTGTGTGTGTGTGTGTGTGTGTGTGTGCGTGTGTGCATGGCGGCATTGTTTTCAGGGAGCGGTGCCATTCATGGTCAGTGCCACTGCTGGAACAACAGTATTGGGATCCTTTGACCCAATAGAGGAACTAGCCGACATCTGTGAGCAACACAACCTGTGGCTGCATGTCGACGTGAGTTCAGACTCTGTTGTGCCTTCATCTGTCCAGCAGAACGGCAGTTGTGCGGTCATGCAATCCAGTGTGGACAAAGTAGCACAAAATGCACATGTGTATTGTTCTGTACTTCCACAGTCTCACGCTGAGTGGAAGTATTTATTTCCATAACATCTATTGCCTTCATGTTTGTTCTGTTCTTCAGGCATGCTGGGGTGGAGCAGCTCTGGTGTCGCGCCAACACAAGCACCTGCTGAAGGGCATTCACAGGTGAGCATATAGGGGCAAACGTGCATTTCGATTAAGCAAAACATTTGTCGAAGAGTATCTATGTTTGGAAAGTGTTGGCAGAAGCCGCGCTTACAGCACTGAACAACACCACTAGTATTACAACAAGATGAGAACACTTTATTAATCCCGGGAGGAAAATTCAAGTAGCTCCGGGTAATTAAGGGACCACAATGGAAATAAGCCTCTGGGCTTTATTGTGTTATCCTGATTTTTTCCTTTTATGTAAGCACTTAATGCCGTGGCTGAACTAGTGTTTTTCATTTAAAATGAAATTGTCTAATAAAATCAATCAATCAATGAATCAATCTACCATAGCACTATCAGCCCGCCATTCCATTTCAGTTGGCTGAAAGTCAAACGTCTCGGACGGTCCGTGTGGTCATGCTCACTAAGTGTAAAACGGAGTGCCTCCCTCTTTGTCGTAGTTATGTTTACTCAACATACGCTCACTGTTCACGGTGTTCTCCCCTATGTGGTGGCTCCACTGCAGGGCCAACTCCGTGGCGTGGAACCCTCACAAGATGCTGATGGCGGGCCAGCAATGCAGCGCCTTCTTGGTCAGGGACAAAACGGTAAGAAGTGGAACTCAATTAAATGATCTATAGAGATTAGATGGGATGGATTCGTGGATGGGCTTGTTTTAGCCTTGCAAAACTTTCTAGCTCACATAGAAGAAGATGAAGAAGACAATGATGAAGAAGTAGAAGAAATATTGGACATTATAATATCTGCCTGCAGCAGTTCTCCTGGACCCAGGAGAACGAGGTTAAGGCCCAAGGCTAATCATGCCCTGTCCTTTGGTAACTTTACTTTGGAGAGGCTGAGAATAGCAGTTCAACTCCCTGGTCTGAGCCAGGCTGTAAACCTTGACAACGCCTTGGGCATGGCCCAGAGATATAAGACTGGGTGTGAGGCCACACAGGCGAGAGAGAACTACAGAGATTTTTTCTGGAGGCCCATATGGGGTGGGATGTTTCTTAAATGGATACTGACACAAACAGTTTACTGAACACTGCAGATTTGTGTGTAATTATTGTGCATAGGAATGGACAATCTAGATATCGCTTTTCGTTCTTCTTCACACCCAATTTGCAATTAATGGAAGCTAAACGACTGAACCTCGAGATTTAATTCAAACTGTATTACAATGGTCTGCTTCCGTATAGCTGTGCTGTGTATTTTTCATTTTTGTAAACTTTATACTTTTTGAGATATTTGCGATTAAACATGCAAAAAACTCCCATAGAGATAACATTGAGCCTAGCTTTCCAATTGTTACGTTTGACTCCGCTAATTGCTTTCCAGCGGTCAACTGGGCTGAATAGCTCAGTGGGTAGAGCGTGTGTTCCACAACTGGAGGTTTGGCGGTTCGCTACCCACCTCAACTAAATTAATCATTACAGGCATTCAGTAATTCCTCGTGTGGAATTACATTTTCTAGTTCTGTTTATACAATGGCCATTAAAGTTCACCTGTTCATAACATAAAGGTCTATAAACATTAAGGTTTGTTCTGTTAGTCTTGGCATGTTCCATCCATGTTCATCTGCTTTGAATAACTGATATAATAACTGATATCTGAATTTGTATTTCGGAAATCTAAGTTGTAAGGTTAACGTTATAATACTCCAGGAACAATGTGTCTCGTCTCACAACCATTAATTATTCCATCTTGTCTTATCTCTTTTGGCTTCCCTCAGGGTCTTCTGCACCGCTGTCACTCGGCAAATGCCTCATATCTCTTCCAGTCTGACAAGTTCTACGACGTCAGTTACGATACCGGTGACAAGAGCATCCAGTGCGGTCGCAAGGCGGACGTCTTCAGGTTCTGGCTCATGTGGAAGGCCCTGGGAACCAGAGGGCTGGAGCACAGGGTGGACAGAGCTCTGGAAACAGCCAGGTTAGTACGATGGAACAAAGCCCTTAGTGCCTTTGTTCACGTTCCCCATGGTCCAGAGTATGATCACAGTTGAAGACTATCTATCTATGTCTGTATGTTCTCTGTCTATATCTATATCTGTCTATGTTGCTTCCATTGCTTCCATTGCTTCCAAACTTGTTCTGGTAACTTCTTACTGTATTAGCAGCAATGAAATGTTTCACCTTCTGATGACAAATGTACTCTTTGTAAGTCGCTTTGGATAAAAGCGTCTGCTAAATGCCCTAAATGTCTAAATGTAAATTGTGCACCTTTATTATTAGCAGCACATGATTGCTGATGAGGGGTTGAGGTGGTCAGTGCCGGCCTGTCCATTGGGCAACTCTGGGCCCAGGCCCAGTGGGACCAATAATGAGAGGCGGCACATTTCTCTCTGACCATTTTAAGTTTGTAACCTGGCAGGCTTTGGTGCAGTGCCCTCCCAAATCATGTCAACTTGTTGTCCCTTGATGCCAATCTGGCAATCTGCCAAAAGAGGTGTAATCAGTAACAACTAATACATTACCCATCATACATTGATGAATGGACGAATGAGATCAACAATTCTGGCAGCATCGCCCTTGCAAAAGTGATTGTAAATCCCAATGTGTTCTCTACCTGGATAAAGAAAGGTTGAAACAAATGTTTTATTTTTCAAGTTTTATTCTATACACAATCTGGCCCTTGAACTATATACTTGTCATATGATATTTACTTATTGATATTGATATTTACTTATATTTATTTTGATTTTATGTCCAGTTCTAAACACAGGCACATTATGTATTTAAAACGTCATTTGAGTCGAGGTGTGGACAAGGATCAATGCATAACACTACAATGTAAACCACTACATCCCTCCTCATGTCAGCTGTTTTAGGTTTGGTTCACCTTTACGCTGTGCAGACTGCAGGAATGAATTACGGAGCGACTTCCACTCTGCCGGGGTGGAGCACGGTTGCTATTTTGAACCTTGCTCAGGAGTAGGGAGTAGACTCGGAAGCACGTCAGACAGTCTCAGTTTATTTAGGGCTGCGGGTGCAGTGTGTCGGGGTCATGGCAGTGTTGCTATTCTGCTTGGCCTTTCTGTGGCCCCCGATGACCTTTATGTTTGAGCTATGAGCCATGTCTATGGGTCAAGAGAATAGGCTGCGCAGCATTGTGTTAGTCTAACCCTTCATCCCAGCCCACAATGTACTCATTTGGGCGACTTGTTGCATGTCGAACACAAACTAGACAAACTTTATTTAAGAGCATGCAATACATATTAAAAGGGGGCATTTAGCAGACGCTTTTGTCCAAAGCGACTTACAAGCAGCATATTTTATGGGGTTCGACATGTGGACAGTTGGAGGAGGAGGGGGATCAAGGGGATCGAACCGCTGACCCTGCAGTTAGTGAACGACCCACTTTGTCGACCCGCTCTACCCACTGAGCTACTGCTGCCTAAAGCATTAGCCTAGCCATATCAGTGACACGTAGCCTATAATTAAAGTCCAATTCCTGTTGTCAGATGTAAAATGTAGAATACATTTTTGTAATTTTCAATTTCTAGTACAGAGAGAAGTGAATCCTCCTATTTTTATATATTCTTTATTTCCACTTTCTACCAGATACCTCTCAGAGGAAATTAAGAAGAGAGATGGTTTTCGTCTCTTGATGGAGGTAAACATGTTGTTCTTATTCCTTTAACACCTAAATATTACAATCTGTTAATTAGGTGCAATCTTTGTTTTCTTCAGCCTGAATATGCAAATGTTTGCTTCTGGTATATTC
The DNA here is from genome assembly GCA_900302335.1 of Phycis phycis. NCBI lineage: Eukaryota > Metazoa > Chordata > Actinopteri > Gadiformes > Phycidae > Phycis > Phycis phycis. Next base: position 5,999 of record OMKQ01060307.1, on the reverse strand, counting down.
CACCAAGTCTGAGGAACATTCCAGATAGCCCCGAGTTCTGGCAGAAGGTTCATGCTGTGAGTATTACATTACAACAAATATTGCTGAGGAACCGGGATGTAATTACATATATTTTAGACACACACACACACACACATGGAAAAGATCCTACTGTGAGCTCATCCATATTGGACTACAGCCAGAGCAGTAGGTAGGAGGAACGCGTAGGAATATGTAAAGGGCTTGGATATTGCAACATCAAATCGCAATGACTTTTTTGGTCCTCGTTTAGTTACAAATCGTGAAATGATTTGTCAATATGGGAAGACGTTGTTGTGTTCGAAACCTCCACCGCATTTCTCATATGAGATGTGGCAAAACACACATCCTGCTTAGCCTACGGTGACCGTACAGCAACGCTGATGTAGGATTTGACAGTGCTACAACTCTCTAGTATTGCCGACATTGCCGACATTGCCGCATTCCGACAGACAAGTGGTGCGGTCTCCGTCTGCTCTTCCTCCAGGTGGCCCCGAAGGTGAAGGAGCGCATGATGAGGAAGGGCAGCATGATGATAGGCTACCAGTCTCATGGAAGCAAGGCCAACTTCTTCAGGATGATCGTCATCAGCCCTCGGGTCGGCACCGCCGACATGGACTTTGTCCTGGATGAAATACATCGTCTAGGGGCCGACCTGTGACCCCCCCCGCCGTGCTCTGAGCGGGGGTCTGAAAGCACCTCAACACCGTGACCAGTTGAGGTGCCAAGGTACTTCTCTGGGAAGCAAATACAGATTGCAATGTTGTAACATGTGTTTTTGTAAAAGATGCTATATATTGGGGAATCAAAAAGGAAACCTGTGGTCAACATAATTGCTCTTCAACATATTTTACAGTGGAACATAAATCCTAGGCTGACCTTGGGGCTAATCTACATTTCCGTAAATCAATAGCTATCAGCACCTCCTGGAATTTTTTCACAATCATCAAGTCTTTTTATTCTTTTAAATTTAGTTCACTCGTAATGTTTTCTTTTTCATTTCATCTGCATGGCACTTATACTAATGATTTGCTGTTAAAGATTATAGGAAATTAGTAATCAGTAATACAGTGTGTTTACAATTGTTTTGGGTAATCAGAGTCATGGCGTGATATAACCCAACAAACCATGTAATGGCATTTTGTTTGAAAACCGATATTATACTAATAACAGATTATTTTTGTATGTTTTTTCTACATTTTGAGCGTGTAAACCAATAAGGATAGCTGTTTTGGATTGTTTTCCCATTGAATTGTTTACTCACTGTTTGATGGTTATCAATAGCTGATGCAATGATGACGACTGATGCCAGATGATAAACGAGTTAATAAGATGAATGCATGTATACACTCGCTGGTCACCTTATTAGGCACACCTTGCTAGGACCGGTTTGGACCCCCTTTGCCTTCAGAACTGCCTCGATCCTTCATGCCATAGATTCAACAAGGTGCTGCAAACATTCCTCAGAGAGCTTGGTCCATATGACAGCATCACACACTTGCTTCAGATTTGTCGGCTGCACATCCATGATGGGGATCTCCCGTTGATACAAGGCAGGATGGATCCATGCTTTCATGTTGGTGACGCCAAATTCGAGACTCAAGCTGATGGTTGTGAGTGAAAACCTCCGTAAATCAGCAGTTTCTCAAATGCTCAGACCAGCTTGTCTGGCACCAACAACCACGCCACGTTCAAGGTCACTGAAATCACATTTCTTCCCCATTTTGATGCTTGCTTTGAACTGCAGCAGATCGTTTTGACCATGTCTGCCATGTCCATGTCCCTAAATGCATTGAGTTGCGGCCATGTGATGGCGAAACTGAGCAACTGAAACTGAGCAACTGACTGGCGACAGTAGCTCAGTGGATAGAGCGGGTCGTCCACCGGAGGGTTGGCGGTTCGATCCCCACCTCCAACTGTCCAAGTGTCCTTGAGCAAGACACTGAACCCCAAGTTGCTTGTCGGGCGCTGTACATTGCTGCCCACGGCTCCTATGTACCATAGGATGGGTCAGATGCAGAAGTGAATTTGCCTCAACGGGGCATCAACGAAGTCAACAAAAAAACAAGTGCACTAACGAGCAGTTGGTCAGGTGGCCAGTGAGTGTAGATCTGAGTGTTCGTGCTATAGTTCTTAACAAATAATATTTACACGTCTAAAAATACTAAATAAAATCACAATGCAATAACGCTAAGTTGTCGATAAGATGAAGATGTTTGAGAAGACCATAAGATGTTTGTTCATGCTGTAAGAAACAAAACAAATTGAAATTGATCATGAAAATGTCTCGATGGCAGTGGCACGTTCCCGATCTTTCTACACATCTGTGTCGAATTCTAAAGATCCTCTGACGTTGTCAGGTAACAAGAGAAATGTACCTGAGGGATGTACAGGTGGGGTGATTTCCAAATACAGGAAATTGCTTCTAACAAGCTACATTCTGATTAAACCACTTCACACAAATGCTACATCAGCATTCAGTAGGCATTCACTTGCCTACTGAACACAGTAAGGCAATATTGTTTCTTACAGATTCCTGATCCTGGAAAATCACTCCCAAGTTACCGTCTCTTGGCCGACTAAGGTGTGTCCTATGGCTACAATGAGTCGATTGACAGAAAACGGGTAGCATCGATGACAGTTGTGATAATCAATGAATGTTTGTTTTTGTTTGTTCAGTACAAATTACAAATATTTGCATATTAAAGTTGCAGATATGAAAATATGCAAATATGTGGTTACTTTTATCACCAGACAAAGCAACAAACTAAAAAGGCTAAGGTTTATAATACTTGGTTAATGCCAAGTATCCTCATGGCAGCCACCCATTTCACCGTTTGTCCGGCTCACTTGGGAAACGATCAAAGGACAAACCCATTTTTGTTTTTCTTAATCACATTGACTATTCCAAAACTCGACAGCAACTAACCACTACTGTGCTAAATCATACGCGCAATACCAACCCAACCCGCGGGCACGGAGATGTGCACGCAAAGCGTTAAGATTGATTTTTTTTCCAGACGAGGATGCTGCTGCCGATCAAATGGACCAAGAGAGGCGAAGGTGCAACACCTCAATGGTGCAACGACAGCCCTGGTGGGGAGGGAAATGTTCCTGCTTTGGATTGTTGACGTGTTCGGCATTACAGCAAATGAGTTGACATGTATACCTGAGACCCATCCGATGCTGTTTCATGTGGATTGTGTTCAAAACTTGAGAAAAAGTAAACTTGGAGTCTAGAATGTAGTATATATTATGGAGCCCCCCAGGGGACACGGGGGGAAAAAAAGATGGGTGAAAAAAAAAAAGGACTTTAGCACGATCCCGAGATACTTTTGCGAGATCCCGAGAAAGTTTTGCGAAATCTCACAAAACTTTGGCGAGATCATATGAGATCTCGTGAGGTCGTATTTAGGACAACGGACATCCGGGTCAGTTAGAACAAACACAGACACAATCATGGAGTTGGAGAAATGTATTGAATTTTAATGGTAACAGCCCTCATTATTGTATGGTGGATAATATTTTATTTATTTACTTTTTGTTTGTCTGTTTTGGTTGTTTGTTTTGTCATTGAAATATGATGCACTGAACTGTGTGGTGAGCAGTCTGCAATTCTATTTTTGTGTTTTTTCTTATGATACTTTGGAAATGACCGTAGCTTTCGTTTCCACAATTTTGAGCCTAACCCACTTTAGTTTTAAAGCATGTTACAGGGTTGTTCATCACTGGAAGCATTGTTTGTGTTTAATGTTCCACTGCCAAAACAGTATTATTGTATTAATTATAATGCTGAGTGTTCATGTTGTAAAAAAAAAAGAAATGTCAATGTTGTTCCATGTCAGTTTGTCAGTTACATGTCACTTAATGTTTGTACTGCTTGGTTGTAGAAGTAATAGACATCTTGTGATTTTTGTGTGATGAAACATAGATTACAAAAGAAGGAAACGAAATTTGGGGTAAGAGCTGTATGTACTTGGTACTTAATTGAGCAATAGGTGAGCAATAGGCCTTCTGCTAAGCCCAGTTTCAACATTAAAGCAAATAGAAGAAGCAATCAACTATGAATTTTGGCTCTTGCAGAATGTTCATTGTTTCTATGGCAGCTTTCATGCCTTCCTTTGGAGGTAGGTAATGGGAACCCATCTTTGTAAAAAGTTTGAGCAAGTCCTCCTCCTCATCTTCCTCCATTGTGTCCTGGAGAGCCATCTCCACAGCTGATCTCTCAAGGGGAGGTAAGTAGTTGATAAATTATGCCATCAAGATGTCTAAATCAACACTGTCAAGTCCATTAATGCAGGCAAAAATGAAAGCCACTGATGGCCTCACTGACATGACACCATGATCCTCCAATCCCTTCACCCAGATACGCCCAACTGCTTTCCGTTTGGCCTTGCAGAAATCTGGCCTCAGTCGTGGAACTCGCTCCGTTTCCCCCTCACATTGTTCGAGAAATTGCTCCCAGAATGCTGTGTACGCGTCCCTTGACACCCCTGCGTCATCTACAGCTTTTTTATTAACAAATTTGATCTTTAAATTCGAATTCATTACACTGCTTTCCATGAATAAAGCCAAAAGATCTGGGACAACCGTTATCCTGCAAATTGAAGCGCGCCGTGTGCTCTGTGGATTTCCTGGGTTGCTGGCTGAGGTTGGTGGGGAAAGCTGGCTGCTTGAATTGGAGGGCAAATCGAAATTCAGTTCACCGTCCTGCCAAAACAACAAAACATACACATGACAAAACCATAGGGGTCAATGAATGAAGCAGAGGCCAAAGCCTCTATCCTATCCCCTTTTGGTAGGTTTGTGCAAAGGTCAAAATAATACTCAATCCAATGTTTCCCTCTTTTTCTCTTTTCATAAGACCCTCTCACAAACTGCAACCTTCCAGTTTTTAACACAGGCTTTCTATTTGCAATTATATAATTGCAAATAATTGCATATTTGCAATTATATAATTGCAAATAGAATGGGATGGGTTATAATAATTAAAATTTGTGTTATGCGTGCAATGAGATGAGAGAGAAAAAAGTTTAGTATGATAGAAGAAGAAGAACGTGTTAGCTAGAAGAAGAAGACCATGTTTTTGTGTACTTCTGATAGTCATTTTTCATCAGTAAAAGATCCATAAAAGACACCAAGATGTCCGGCTTCGTTTTTAAATACTAGCTGCAGTTATGTTCCAACATCAGTATGACATTAACAGTTCAGTTAAGTTGTGTTTAAAGGATGTGTTTAGAGTTGCCTGCAGTGATGCATCTTACCTGTGCAGTTTGTTGTTTATGGCCTGCTCATACTAGATGATCAGGCCATCAGCTGAGGGCAGTGGGAGTTGTACGTCCTGCATAAGTACTGCATTCAGCTCTGCACTCTGATGAAATGGCAAAAGTCAAACCTTGTCAATTCACATACATTATACAGTACAGTATAATGCAGTCTGTTTTGGATTAGCAAAAGCACTGAATTGTTAATCAAAATGAAGCTCTATAAACATAGGGTGAAGTACAGTAAGAGTTCTACAGCATTGTAACTTATTTCATTCCTGTGCCGATATGATTTTGGGGAAACAGTGCATATGCCATAACAAATATAGGACATAGTTTATTTGTGGATGCACAACAGAATTTCTGAATTCATAGAATCAAATGAACTATTACTATTAATATATAAACTATTAATATGACTCTATTTTTACTGGTTAGGCTTCAGTATTTCTACCTCCATATCCTTAAATGTTCCTTATCATTTTACATTACCTGTGTGAGATCCTCACTGCTGCTTCTTATTATAACTACCTCCTCACTGCCAAGGTCATCGTCAGAATCCCATAATAGGGTATCTGCCTCTTCCAAAGTCTGAGGAGGCAGTGGGTAGTGGGCAGTGGGCAGTGGGTAGTGGGCAGTGGGTAGTGGGCAGTGGGTAGTGGGTAGTGGGCAGTGGGTAGTGGGCAGTGGGCAGTGGGCAGTGGGTAGTAGGCAGTG
>OMKQ01059731.1:5716-20265 GCA_900302335.1 Phycis phycis | reverse complement strand
TGAGTATGCAGGCTGTACAGCCAGGTTCTGTGAGCAGAACGGCCTGAGGTATAAAGCCATGGTGGAGGTTCGCCGTCTCAGAGGACAGCTTACCAACGCAGGTACACTCACACACACACAATCTGTCAGTGATGCTCATTTACATGGACGTCCATAACAGTTGTTTTCATGTTTTATCACCAGTGAACGCGGTATGTTCCGAGGTGGGCGTGTTTGTGGATTCCAAGATGGCGCCACCAACAGAACGCCAGGTGTATTGTTTGCGTCAAATATTGCTGGCTGGACTGGGGGACCATCTCGCAAGACGCATACGAGAAGAGGAAACTCTAGATCCAAAATGGAGGAATGGATACAAGGCAAGTACAGGATAACCTAACGGGGATCTGGAGTCACCTTTTCACTCGTCCATTTCCATCACCTGATGTGCCTGACATGTGTCCATCGTTTGACCAAGAGAAGTAGAGAAGTAGAGAAGGACATTTGGCATACTGACCATTGGGTGCAAATGGATGATGGATGTATGCCTCGTCTCGCAATGTCAACTTGGCAGCGCTTTATTTCTGTTTCCAGACGGCTCTTCTGGACGACCCAGTGTTCATCCACCCCAGCTCCACGTTGTTCAAAAAACTACCAGAGTTTGTGGTCTACCAGGAGGTCATGGAGACTACCAAGATGTACATGAGAGGTAAATGTGTGCCAACATCACACGGCCGTCTACTTTGCTGGTGTTGTGTAGAGCTCTCTGCTGTAGAGTAACAGAGTGAGTCTCATGGTTGATACACGCATACAAAAATATATTGTAACCATGCTATTACACAGAATGCAATGTCTATCTCCTGGTCTTCCTCAGTTGTTTCAGCGGTGGAGCCAGAGTGGATCCCCCAGCTGCTGCCCCAATACTGCCATTTTGGATCTCCCCAGGAGACCCCATCGCCATGGCTCTGTCCCTCCACAGGCATCATCAAATGCCACTGTAGCAGCACGTTCTGTAGGTCCCCATTCTCCTGAGCCCCACTGCAGCCCCGCTGCACGGCCGTCAGCCAGCCCCAAAGTGGGATCCTGACCCCGCTTTTGGAAAACGCTGGTTTAACTTGACCCTGTCTGCATGTGCGTCCATTCCATCTCTTGCAGACCGTGTTGCGTGGCAGCTGCCCGCCGTGGAGAAGGCCTACCCAGAAGGACTCGACCGATACAAGCTTTTTGCCAAGTTTTTCCTCGAGGGAGAGGTACATCCTGCTCATCTCCAATATTCAATGCTTTCCTGCTGTATGGTTTCCATAACCTTGCTTCCGTTTGATTTGTAGGTGTGTCCTAATCTGAAGAAAAACTGCAGCATCCTTCTCTCAAACCCTTCAATAATGATGAAGACGTGGGCGAAGTAGGTTTCAAACCCCTTTAAATGATCATGGCCATTACTTGCTGCGTATACTTCTTGATTAAAAAACACATTTTGACAACTTGCTGTGCTTCTACAGACTGCAGCCGAGGACTGAGGCATTGCTGGTAGAACTGGTGTCAGAGAAAGTGGACTGCCGGGATGCCCTTCTGTCAGTGTGGCACAACAAAGACAAATGTAAGACGCCTACATGCTGTACATCCACCTAACATGCACCTAGCATACATGCTGCCCTGCTTGATGACATGCTATCTAACCTTCTCTTTTCATCCTCTTTCCTTCAAGTCCTCCTCTCTGCGTATTGCCAGTGGGTGCCGGAGTCCCTACATCAGGAAGTGGCTAAAAGTTGGCCTCCAGTATAAAGGAGTACAGGAAGACAGCTGAGCATTATTCATTTGAGACTTGGGCTAGACACCAATGGACATGAACTGTTATTGTTTTTCTCAAAGTGCAGATGTCTGACTGAAATGGTGAATATGTGGCATTTTTACTGCTTCCCCTTTTATATATCTGAAGTTGTGCAAACCAAATGTTTTACCCCTGTTAGGACTTCTGTGTGTAGCCTGCCTGTAAGCCTGTCAGATTTGGTCTTTGTAAGACTCAATAAAAATGTGTCTTTGAGTCAGGTTCAGATTGTTTTTTGTTTGTCAGGCATTTGTGTTACAAAACAATTGAAAGATTAGCTCTAACTATCCAAATATACCAAATTACCAGATGTACATTAGTCGATTCAATGTATTTGAATAAACAGACTAATATATTGCCCCATGGACAGAGCTCAGTCAGCAAATTGAGGAGGGCCTACCTGCATCAAATGCTTTGAGCCACCATCTGCATATAATTCTTGAACATTATGCTATGTGGAGTAATTTAAAAAATAGATTTTCAAACTTCTTTGTATATTTTAAAACAACGATATAGATGGTATTGTAATAGTAAACATTTTAGATATACTATTACATTACTAATGTACGATATTTCTATATTTATTTACACTGGCTCCCTGTAGTGGCTCGCATCAAATTCAAGACGATGCTACTGGCCTACAAAGCCGTCAATGGAACTGCGCCTACCTACCTCCAAACACTAGTGAAACCCCACGCCCCTGCTGAGCACTCCGCTCAACTACCTCAGCTGGTCGACTGGTACCTCCATCACTAAAAGGAGGAAAAGGTCGGCTGGCGAAATCTCAGCTCTTCTGTTTTGGCGCCGCAGTGGTGGAACAAGCTCCCTGCCAATGTCAGGACTGCAGAGTCACTCCCCATCTTCAGGAAGAGACTCAAGACCCACTTGTTCAGAGTTCACCTGAACCCTGCATAACATCCATCCTCTTAATAAAAAAAAAACCCTACCCTCATGCCCTTATTTGTTGTACGTCTTGGCACTTTAATCGCTCTTTGTAACTTGGCACTTAGTCAGAGATGTTGTATACTAGCAATGGTTCATCTAGCACTTGAAATGCTTGAAACTTGTTCTGGTGACTTTCTTACTGTATTAACAGCAATGAAATGTTTCACCTTCTTCTGACAAATGTACTCTTTGCTTGCTAAATGCCCTCAATGTAAATGTAAATGTAAACGTAAAGCTGCACACCAACAACAACCAAACTTCTCTGGACGTCTGGTACAGTAGGAGGATTACTCATCTGGGAAATCATTTCCTTGACTAATTCTTGCCGCCAGATATTCAAAGGGCTCTTTGTAATTTCAGAAGACTTTCCCTACGAAACATTACCAGTGAATTAATTCATGACAAATCATTTCCATTACTGTTATTTTTAAGTACATTTTAAGAACTTTAATTGCTGCATGTATTTTGAAGTGTAGGTGAGTCATGATTCAGGGCAATACGGTGGAAAAGGCAAAGTGTAATATTAACATCAGCCAACGTAGCCTCGTCTACAGCCGAGGTCCCAGTCAGAGTCCTCCTCGGTTCAGACCAATGGAATACGACTGGTTCACCGAATTGGCAAATCACATGGCTGGTCCTGCTGCTGACATGTTCAACGCCATAGTGGAGTAAAGTTAAGGTTATAATGTAAAGCATTCGGTCATTGTCACTGCATTATCAGACGATAAAGCATGTAGAGACATAGGCGTGTAGAGACATAAGCGTGTAGAGACATAGGCGTGTAGAGACATAGGCACGTCGAGGCTTGTTACTTCTGCCGTAGTGATGATAGTCTCTCTCTAGTGGTGAGAAAATATTACAACATTTATTTCAGTAAAAGTTCAGTAAACACCATCACCTTAATAAGAGCTTGGCAAAGCCAGCATATGTAAATGTGTAAACCACATTACAAATCATAATAAGTAATTACCCATGATGCATTTGGCAGAAATGTCGTCAACCTTACATCAGATAATGACTTACTAAAGACTGAGCTTGGGTCTTAATATCTTCAATAGGATTTAGAGAGAAAACTTTCACCAGAATTGCACTTTAACTGCAAATAACTGATTCCACTTACTTGCAGCAGAAATACACCAACAGTTTATTAGCTACAGAAACCTTTAAGTGAAAAGAAACCATTTCCAGTAAACCTTTGTCTTAACAATATCTGGGTACATAGGTTGCCACATTTTCATATAAAGAATTATTGTACAGATATTCATAATACCATGAATGATTTTTGAATTGTGTGTACAAAACTGTTTCTTTTACATTTGCGCTGTTCTTTCATTCGACCCGAGCTGAATTACAAAAAGATGCTGGAGATATTTGTAAAAACCCAAATACAACAACACACACACATCAGCAATCCATATATTTTACAGAGTGAGGTCAATGAAATGATTTCCAAATGCCGAGCATCCATTTCTCACAGCATCATACGTCTGTGTATGCGTGTGCTCTACATCTGTGTAGAGCACACAGACGTAATACACCTGTGTAGAGCACACAGTAGAGCACAGACTAATACACCTGTGTGCTCTACACAGGTGTAGCACACAGTAGAGCACACAGACGTGACGCTGCAGGTCATGATGCCGTCAGAACACGACCACCTTGGACTGTTTGGGTTTGGCTTTCTTCACCGGCACGTCCACGTCCTCGTGGTCTGCACTCATGTTGTTGGACAGCCAGCCGAGTGTCATGGAGGAGGCTGTTAACACAGGGAGTTAACACAGGGGAGTTAACACAGGGGGAGTTATCACAGGGGGAGTTAACACAGGGGGAGTTAACACAGGGGGAGTTAACACAGGGGGGGGCACAGGGGGAGTTAACACAGGGGGAGTTAACACAGGGGGAGATAATACAGCAACAAACGAGATTCAGCAGCATCTTTCTCAAGGGTGACAGCAGCAGTTCAATTCGTTCGCAGTTCCTAACTGATTGTGTTGATAGCTCTCAGCCTTTGCCCAAGATGTGTTTGGATAAATCGTAGCACTCTAAATGACTAAACGTAAATGTGGACCAGGGCACTCAGAGGGAGACAGAGAGAGAGACAGAGAGACAAAGACAGAGACAGAGACAGAGAGAGAGACAGAGAGAGAGACAGAGAGAGGCTTACCTGCAGACTGGTGCTCTGGACAGTCCTTCTGGAAGTGCTCCACAGAGCCACACACGTGACAGCTGCCTCCTGCAAAGACCACCCGCATCAACACAACACACACGGTGTCAACACAACACACACAACACGCACAACACGCACAACACACGGCATCAACACAATACACACAATACACACGGTGTCAACAACACACACAGCGTCCACGGCAGACCACTTTCTCAGACGTGAGCGTGGGTCCTGACCTGCCTTGTAGAGACCCTTGGGGTTGTCCGGGCAGGACCGAGACAGGTGCCCCGTCTTGCCACAGATGAAGCACTTTGCGTAAGGAAACTCCCCTGAGAAGCAGAACAGACGTTAAGGTTAAATGCTGCTTTGTTGTTCCACACACAAAGCACCAGAGTTTTTAAACCCACTGGCAACACGTTTCATCGACAGCTGAACTAAACTCATGCACCGACACTTCAGGTCTTTCACAGGCTGCTAGACAAAGTGATTTATATCTGCTATGCAAATTTATATATATTTTATTGTTGTATTTAAGTATATTTTATGGAGTTTATCTATATTGCTGCTACGTACATTCTAACAAATCTCAATATTATACATCAAGATTTGTCTTGAGTCCTTGTGTATCAGATGTGAGCTCTGTAACCAAGTGTGCAAGAATTCCTACGCCCCAAAAGAAAGAAACAAATCTCGCCACATAGAGCCTGCTGGTGTGTATGTGAGTGAGCCTCCCTCACCCAGCGCCGGGTCCACCTTGGCCCTGCACCTCTGGACCTCGTGCTCCGTGGAGCCGCAGCGGAAGCAGATCCCCCGGCCCATCTCCATGTCACGCTCAGCATCGGGGCAGTCAGCCAGACCATGGCCCGGCTGCCTGCAGTTGAAGCACAGCTGTTGGGGAGCATATGAACCATGTGAGACAGAGGAAGACATGGTAGAGCCACAACTTAACATTAAAGGCTGTGGGGGGAGGGACGCCCACCATTTTATTTTTCTTATCGGTTTGCCTCTTCATCCTCCTCTCCTCCCGGCGGTTGTCTTTCCTCAGAGCCGTCTCCAGCTCTTCTCGGAGGCCCTGCTCCCCGTCCTGCTGGCCCCGGGGCAGAGGCTGTCCGCTCTGCTGCAGGTACTCCAGGAAGCCGTTTACGTCCACGTTATCATAGTCCTTCTTCTTCTTGTTGGGCTTCTTGTAATCCGCGGGCCGCTGAGTTCTCCGCAGAGGGTCCGACGTGCCTCCTTGGGGTTGAGGTCTCCTGGAAGCTGGGACTGTTCTTGGGGGCCCAGACTGGGCCGGGTGTTTCAGCTGGTCCCATGGGGTGGCGTCGGCTGGTTTGTGTTTGTGGATGTTATTGGCTCGGGCCCACCTCGTCATCTTGACCCCTTCTGATCAAATATTACATATACACATATAATCATATATCTATATCAGCGTGGTGGTACCATTGCTTCAAGACGTCCGCATGAACAGCAGGTCTACAGTGTCAGATCTGCTAGGAGATACAGTGGATGAAGCATGCATTTCAGGAGGATATTCTAACTAAATAGTTATATTAAGACCACAGTACTGACGCTACGCACCTTGTGTCCGTACATTACCCGAGAGGGTTCACTGCAACGACGCTGTAGTTATACAAATAAAGTATAACAAGTGTTCTATAAATGTATACAAACGAAATCCGTCACTGCTGGCGTTTCCATGCGGACATATTTACCTGGGAAGGACTTCTCTTCCTCTACGACTTACCGGAAGTGGACACTAGACCTCACAGTGTGGTGTCGCCCTCTATCTGTCCGGGGTGTTCAGGACAGACAGAGCACAGTCGTTTAAATTTTTACAATTATGTATTTCAGTATTACCAGTTTTGAAGCTGACCACCCAAAAAAGGTATGGACTTAATTCAAGCCTATATTATTAATCATACGTTTCATAATTGACAATACATATTTGTTGGTGGTTTTCATTCCCAGAAATGAAACAGAAACAGAGGCCACCTCAGCTGACGTTAATAAGCCCAATTAACACACATCGGCCCAGAAGACGTCGGCTATCAGGGGTGACAGGAGACTTGTCCAAGTAGTTTAGAGATTATGTTTCTGTCAAGCCTAATTGCACTATTGTGTGTGTCAACGTATGTTAGATCTGGTAAGGTGAATTCTAGTTTGCTATGTATCTTTTAATTCTACATATCATGGCCTCAATGTTGATTTATTTTTTTGCAGTGCAATGTAATCCTGTACCAGATACTGGAAATGGTGCGTGTTCATGTCTAGTTACTGTGAGATACTATGTTGGCCTACTTTGAAATACCTCAAATACATTTATTGTCTTTTCTAACTTTCAAATCGGTTGCCGACAGGAGACTTGGCAGATTTGGTAGCCATTTCCGTAGACTATGCCGAAAAGAATCCAGAGACACTGGGAGGTAACTGCATAACCTGTTTGTTTTCTAAATGAATTGAAAAGTAAGCTTAGTTTGTTTTGCCTTTCTGAGTGTTTTCCTCGTTCTTTGCAGAAATTCTCAACCCTCAAGAAGCCATTGTTCAAGGTGACATGATGATGCCAGTAGGTCAAATCATCTCCACGGCGTGTGTTCAGGTTGTGTATCCACAGACATGCTTTAGGCTGCTGTGGTTGGTTTGGAGTACGATGTGTTCACTTTTTATCGTAATTTTCTTCGTGACATCCGGTGTATGTAAAATGTACTTGATTTTCTTGATTTTGGGCACATGGCTGTTAAATGTGTGAAACAAAATGGCCGAGGCTGCGTCAGCTGACCAGTCGACCTCCTCAGTCTGACAGGAACGCCCTGGAGGCCGTCTGGCCAGGCTCGCCAGGAAGCGTCTTGGTGCCGTATTTCATCAGCCCGTTGATAGGTTGGTGTGACGAACGACTGTGCCGTCTTTCCCTTGACCGGTCGGGTGTTCTTGTGGTAGTATCCAACTCTGTGTGTGTGTGTGTGTGTGTGTGTGTGTGTGTGTGTAGCCGGTATGACGGACACCCTGCTGGAGGCGATGGAGATGGTGTCTGAGCACACCTGTGTGTCCTTCCATAAGCGAACCATAGAACCCGACTACCTGTGTTTCCACCCCAGTAAGGGGTGAGTGAGCTTTAACCAGAATATTCAAATTGAAAAATTCGCAGCCATCTTGTCAAATAAATTTGGGGGCGACAGCAGCTCAGTGGATAGAGCGGGTGGACAGAGCGGGTCGTCCACTAATCGTAGGGTTGGCGGTTCGATCCCCTCGTTCCCCACTTTGAAACTGTCTGCATGTCGAAGTGTCCTTGAGCAAGACACTGAACCCCCAACTTGCTCCCCGGGCGCTGAACCTAGCAGCCCACTGCTCCTATGTATCATAGGATGGGTCAAATGCAGAGAGTAAATTTCCCTGCTGTGGGATGAATGGTTGGTTTTTGTTCCTGCGTGTTGGCAGGTGTGCGTCCTACGTGGGGTTCCAAGGCGGCATGCAGAAGCTGTTTGTCGGGTCCATGTGCTCCGCGGGGAACGTGGCCCACGAGATCCTCCACGCTCTGGGCTTCCACCACGAACACACGAGGAAGGACCGCAACCAGTACGTCCGCGTCTTCGAAAACAACATCATGAAAGGTGAGGCTTTAGATCACCGTCGACGGTGGGGGTGGAGGATGGCCAGGGGACTCGTCCTGCGCTTGGGACTCAGAGCGGTATCCCGTCACAGCACAGCTGTCAAACCCCATCCTGGAGGGCCTGGAGGGTCCCTGCATGTTTTAGATGTTTCTCTACTCCAACACACCTGATTCTAATGAATGGATCGTTATCCGAATTCTACAGAGCTTGATGATGATCTGATCATTAGAATCAGGTGTGTTGGAGTAGAGAAACATCTAAAACATGCAGCGGCCCGGCCCTTCATGGCTTGAGTTTGACACCCCTGATCTAAAACATGCAGGGACCCAGCCCTCCATGGACTGAGTTTGACACCCCTGCGTTACAGGATCGGAGGGCAACTTCCTCAAGCAAGGCGGCGAAACGTTCGGCCTTCCTTACGATTCTTCGTCCATCATGCACTACGGAAGGTAAGGCCTGGACTACGGAGGAGGAACATGACTCGACTTTTGGCATCCGTGTGACCTTTATTTATTTTATTTTTGACAGACTTTTCTTCTCTAAAAACGGATTGCCCACCATCATGGCGCACAAAGACGTTGACCAGATGGGGCAGAGGAGTCACCTGACTCCGCTGGACATCAAGAGAATCCGAGTCCTTTACAAATGCGGTCTGTGTGGTCTTTGAACGCATCTTGTTGAAGACGTGTTTTTAAAATGGCGTCTTTTCAAAATGTCCCATCTTTCCTCAGTTGAAAAGGAGGAAGAGGAGGAAGAGGAGGAACCCGTGCCACCGGTTTTGATGGGGGTTTTGAAGGCATTTCTCGCCAAGTTTCGTCGACTGAAGGAATTGCATTTGCGCATACCTGAGGCGCCTGGCAACGTGAACAGTCCACCTGACGTCCACAACACAGTGATGACGTCTGGCTGAGTCTTCACCCGCCTGCTGACGTCAACAACACGGTTGCTCAGTAGTTTCCCGTGGGCCACGATGGCCTTGCTTGGTTTTGGTGCTGGCTCAAATTGAAACGTGCTAGAATAATAAACTGCTTTTTCTTACGTCACTCACCCCCTTTCTTTAAACACTAGAGGCTGAATTGCCCTTGGAAAGCAACCACACTCAGTCATTTAAAACTGTTTTTGTCTTGCATGAAGCTGAACTGTGGCCCTGGGTGCCAATAATTGAAATCAAGGATACATTGAATAACGTGCACCCACTTGGTAGCATCTCCTTGGGGTTGATGACTGCAGTAGGTAACAGAATTAGTTATAAGGCAGCTCAGGGGTGGTTTTGTAATGTGATATTCAATATTATGACACAACAAGACTGCATTAAACAAATGCAAACATTTAAACTCTAATTTGAACTGTTCGTTTCAACGTCCCTCAGAATTCCCCCGGCAAATGGGACCCTTCCTTGTAATTCGTGCCCCTGAAATCCTGGAATCGCACCGTTTGATTTGAGACCCCAGTTTTCTAGTAGACTAGCGTTCCAGGGAACGTAAATTGCTATCGGAAGAAACGCTCCATTCTTGGATTAAATCCACTGATATCGAGGGTCACCGCTTTTGGGTTGAAAAGTGGTTGGGACATTTAGTAGAGGTTTGATTTGTGTGCGCTTCATTTAGCGGAGAATATCTCCACTGTTATAGACTAACATGACCCCATTGAACCACGTGGTATGTGCCAACATCTCCACCCGGGACGAAAGTCCTGAAAATGACCACAACAGGTGACACTATTATCACACTACAGGTGAATCAGACTTTCTTTTTCCTTTATAGATATCCTCAAGTCAAGTTTACTTTGCCAAAGACCACCTTGAATTTGGCTTCCAAAGCAGACATCAAAGATGAGACAATCAAAGCTCTCATGTTTAGAGTATGGGTGTCACCTGGGGTTCACAGCTGAGGAGCTCCTCCAGCATGAGGTCACCATCTCTGCATTCTTCTTGGTTGACAAAGATGGTTACTTGAGGAAGAGAGCCAAATCACAACTTGGGACTGAGCTGTTGAAGTTGTGTCCATATATGGATAAAAAAAGGTCCAGATACTTGGTCAAATGTCTCAAACCATCAATGGACATGGAGACATTTGACGACCTGCGCGTTGCTGCGTTGATAGTAACGTCCTTAAGATGGACTTTGAGAGGACCGCTTGCACCTCAATTAATGCAAGAAAACGTACACAAAGAGCCAAATATCAACAGCAGCTTTGGGTCAAAGCACCACTTACAGACGCCACCGCAATCTTAAATGCAGATGATTATTGTTTTGTGAGAAAGGGCAGTTTATCAGTCCCTGAGATTGTAATCTCAAAACATGAAGGGTTGCCAGATCCCTGCCGGTGTGACAAGTGTGCACACAAGAATGGGCGTCCCTGTCGGGGAGCTGGTATCTGTTGTTGCAAGTACTGCAAATGCAAGGGAGGCAATGGCTGTGAAAGTCCCATCACTGAATGAGCTCTCATGGTCATCCCCATACCTGGACTCTGTTGAGAAAGTTTTACCTTGAAACACAGGGAATAAACCTGCAGTTTAGTATTTCACTTTAAGTTAACGTTCCAATGATAATAGCAAGGTTGGATATGAAATGTCTGTATATTAATAAAATGCTTGTTTTCTTTCTTTTAAAAAAGTCCCGAGTTTGTTGTATACAATTGTATTTATAATTTTCCATTCAATACAGCACTAAACAGGACCGCCTCCCTCTCAACATCCACACGGGACATTCTACAGAAACACAATTCAAAACATCACATTCTTACACTCACACCACATGGTCTTTGTGAACATGGGGATCACCTCAGAAACTCGCTTCAAGAGTTTATATGCGCATATATAATGAGACACTGCCTCATTTGCATATTGTATGTAATTTTTAGACAAAGTGTAATACAAAAAGTATTTATCTTAATATGAAGATTAATCTGGTTGAAATGTATGAGGATATCTATAAAGGAAAAAGTAAGTCCCGTCCACCTGTAGTGTGACAATAGTGTCACCTGTTGTGGTCATTTTCAGGACTTTCGTCCCGGGTGGAGATGTTGGCACACATACCACGTGGTTCAATGGGGTCATGTTAGTCTATAACAGTGGAGATATTCTCCGCTAAGTGAAGCGCATACACATCTTACCCAGGACATAGACTACTACGTGCTCAGACGTTAAAACATTGTTTTAGTGGTTTTAAACATTTGAGATACGATCGCATAACCAAGGCTGCTACAGTCGATCCGTCAGCAGCGCTCCGTTACCTATTTTTGGATTGTATCTTATTGTGCAAATATTTCTTGGTGCAAGAAATATTTTTCGCAAACTGTTTGAACAAATTATGCTTAAAAAAGTAATGGGCATAAAATAGCAAAAGAAATTTGAAAAATAAAACGGACCAAAACACCCGCGGTGCGTGAGCCCTTCGCCAGGTGGCGACAGTGAACACGTGACAGGAAGAGCCAAACCGGAAGCATGTGCATGTCGACGTCACTTTCTAGGAACACAACAAAAACAAATCGTCTCCTTGCTCATCTTACTTTATCACGTCGTCAAGCCGTCTTGATTTTATGAACATTTGAAACGGACTGCGGCATATTTTCCTGTGGAATAGCCCTCCCGTGTCTGAGACTAAACCGTCCGCAGTGACATGTTTTACTGACAGTACTCCGGCGAGCAGGAGTCCTGCAGGAGGTAAACAGTGTGGGACGACGTTGCAACACAGCGACCCGAAAAGCGTCGACCCCACATCAAAAACACAGTATTATTGAACACATCGCCGTGAAGTCAAGACAACCAGTGACGTTGGATCGCCATGGCTCAGCAAAGGGGAGTCAATAGTCTCCAGTTCAACCAAGACCAGAGTAAGACCATAACATTAAACTGAGGAAAAGCTACCAATCCTAAGTCCGTGTAGTGAAGTCACGCTGCATGTACTGCATGTGGAGTTGGTGATGTAACTGTTGTCATACCACAGGCTGCTTCTGTTGTGCTATGGAAACCGGGGTCAGGATTTACAACGTGGAGCCCCTGATGGAGAAAGGCCATCTTGGTAAGTTGAACAAAAGCAGGTAATTACAATATCAATGATATAATACACTATATAGGACTATACGAAAAAATATAACGCAGGTCAAACTGATAGACTTGGTTGGGCATTTGTCTAAAAACAACAGAAAGTTGTTTGGTAAAAGATGAGGTAAAAAAGATAGCTGTCGTCTGATTGGACCGAGGCAGATTGGGCAACGCTGTGATTGACTTTGTGTGTTTAGACCACGAGCAGGTGGGCAGCGTGGCCCTGTGCTCCATGCTGCAGCGGTCCAACCTGCTGGCGGTTGTAGGAGGCGGAGTCAACCCCAAGTTCTCAGAAATATCAGGTGAGCCGGTCCGTCCACCTGGCCTGACGTCCTCAGACCAGGCGCGTGTTCGTCTGGAGCCTCTCGGGTCAATTACGATATCCCAAGACGTGTTATCGACTGTTACATCCTGGACGCAATTTCATAAGATATCAGACATGAGCAGAAAGATATACAGGACGGTAATGAGAATTAAAGAGTAAAAACTAGAATGTATAAATATCTGGAAATATATCGAGCAAGGTTATGCAGACAATAAATGAAGCAGTTGGGGTTCACATTATTGACAGTACATGCTCCATTGTTGAAGAGACATTATGGACGAGTGTATGTGCTTGAATGCACGCGTGACACTGCGTCCCAGAGTGACCCGCGGGCTGCGGTCTCATTCCAGTGCTGATCTGGGACGACGCCTGCGAGGTGCGGGACCCCAAGGACAAGCTGGTGCTGGAGTTCACCTTCACCAAACCCGTTCTGGCCGTTCGCATGAGATACGACAAGTAAGCCTCACTGAGCTGCCTAGCAACCGCTGCCCACCAGCGCCCCTATATGGTCAACACCACTCGTGCCTCCCCGGAGAAATCTCTTCCGTGATTGGTTCAGGGGAATCCATCTTGCCTGTCAATCACATTTGCCGGCACAGAGTTATCCTAGTTCCCCAACAGGAGCGGGAACAAAACACTTCCCAAGTTATTATTATTTATTTTTACGTCTTTGGAGGTTATTTATTTTCAAACTCATGCTGTTGTTTTGCTCTTCTCCGCTCTCTTCTCCACTCTGAACTCGTACTCGCGGCAGCTTTGACACCACTAATGATGTGTTTGTAGTATCTTGATGTGTTGAGGAAAAGGAGAAACCACCGCTGACACATCCCACTTGCATGTTAAAAAGGTTTATTACAAAGTAGAACAGTGTCAAAAAGGTCTGAATCTTGAGAGAGCCTCTGTGGCCAAATTCTGAGGACACTCTGCCAGCCTTGTCCTGATGCACAGTTTAAATACTACTTCTCAGATCAGCATCTAGACCGCCAGGCACCTTACCTGCTTTATCCATTACCTATTGGTAATCCCAGACCCTGGCCTCTATTAACCTCTGACCTCGTAGTACCATAAACTCCCATTCCTTGCAAGCAACCTCAAGGAACCATACCTCTCCTTTGCATAGGTAAGCAGCTGACCACAAACATCTCCTTATATGGTATGAACCAACTGACCATATACTACATGTTCTCCAGGATCATCATTGTTCTGAAGAACAGAATCTACGTGTACAGTTTCCCGGACAACCCGGTCAAGCTGTTTGAGTTCGACACCAGAGACAACCCCAAAGGTGCCGTCCGTTTGAGTGCGTCTGGTTCCGTACAGACGGACTTCTTCATGGTTATAAATTTGATTTGTGATGCTTCTCTCCAGGACTGTGTGACTTGTGTCCGAGCGTGGAGAAGCAGCTCCTGGTCTTCCCAGGTCATAAATGTGGCAGTCTTCAGCTTGTCGTGAGTTATGAAGGAACCTGATTAGATAATATCCAAGATGTGGCTAATATGCAAGTCCTTCATATAAATGCCCCTTTCAAACCACCTGCTAAGAAACTGCTAGTGCTAATATATATATATATATATATATATATTAGCACTATGTTATATAACATATGTACTACTAGCCATAGCTAGTAGCTAGTAATTAGCATTAGCGCTGCTAACAGTGGAG
>OMKQ01057517.1:26172-38113 GCA_900302335.1 Phycis phycis | reverse complement strand
ACACACGCACACACACACACACACACACACATACACACACACACACACACACACACACACACACACACACACACACACACACACACACACACCTCCTGACTCCATCTGCATCCTCTTCATATCTTCCTTATACGCTTTCATTGCTGCTTCCTCCATCGCTGCAAACTCTTTAGACATCCGGTCTTCCTGCTTCGCTTTGTCAATGCTCTTCTTCTTAATCTGCACATTGAAAAAATTGGTATTGGGTTATTCACCACTGGGGGGACGCCATGAGGGGCGTCATATAGTGCATAGAGTCCAGCTCACTACAGTTCTGATTAGTGAAGTGCATCCCAATTAGTGTACTTCATTACGAGTATGTTTAAGGGTAAAGAGAAAATTGAATTCAAAAGGCAGGCCTAGCATGTTCAAAACAATTATGTGAACATATTGTTAAAACGCTAAACACTTCCGTATGACCAATTGTCACTTGTCTATATTGATATTCAGAACTACGTGGATACCTCGGCGATTTTGGCAGCGACATTTTCCTTGTGATTCTTCCCTCTTTCGTGGAATTCAACACTCTGCGAAGAAAATTTGATGATTAAGCCCCTGGTTTATTAAGGCATTGTCATATTGTAAGATCAGTATCCCTTTCCTACTCACGGGCTTGTTGTCTGCGATCCAACATTTGCAGTATTGACAGAATTTCCTTGGTTGTGACTTCCAATAATCAGCCCTTGAAATGAAAAATTAGCAGACATGAGCTACTCCTGGCTAATGTTGACATGTATTAGTTATTACACTTTAGTTATAAACATTGAATGCGAATTTGCATGTACTTACATTTTAATCGTAAATAGTAGAAAGAAATACAAGCAGACTCAACCAAGAGGGAAACCGCTTTCACATGTAGCAACAGTGTCGCTTTCTGATGACGCACCAACTAGTTGTCGCAAAATGCACGTTTTGCAGATAAGGCTGCTGTGTCCTATTCCAAAAGCGTGCATTAATGTGCTTCTTATAGTTAGGTATTTTCTAGTTAGTTAGTTGACATATTTGGAGGGAAAATACAAAACATACTACCAAAAACACAAAAAATAAAAAATGACTGATTTCAGGTAAATACAACTTCCCATATGGTCTAGCGGTTAGGATTCCTGGTTTTCACCCAGGCGGCCCGGGTTCGACTCCCGGTATGGGAACTTAAATTTTTGATTCGTTCACCATAGCAGTGCTAAACATATCATTGATGAATACATTCTAAAATATTGAACTAGAAACGGTATTATCAGGATAACTAACGTAAATGAGGCAACAGTCCATGTACACGGGAAATATGATGCTTGTATTCACACTTCAGTACTTTAGTCGGGTCTCCTAAAAAACACATGTTTTCATGCAAATCTAGAGCATCTAGCAATGCTGGTAAGAGACCCCTGTACTGTGTGTTTCATGTTTAAAAAAAAAAAAAAAAAAAAGGCACAACAAAAACACAAGGTGCTCCACTACGTCATCATCGTGGGCCAAGAAGAACCCAGTGACGCATGAAAGGTCGCGACTGACCTGTGCCGACATTGAAGCCCAGTGCCGGTGTGTCGATACGGTCCTGTCTCTACTACGTGAGTGAGTTCAGTGGGTCGACACAGAGCGCACATGAACGGAACCATGGCCGCATCCTCAAACCGGATTATGTTGGGCCCATTGGTAGCTGCGATCGACCAGGGAACCAGCTCAACTAGATTCTTGGTGAGATGTTTTTTTTTTTTAACTCAGTGTGACACGGATGGGCGTTAATTCATTCAATACGGCGACATTCGTTCACGTTGATATGAACGACTTAAGCCCTTTAGTGGATGGGTTTATTGGATTGACCGACTTAATGCGTTGGTTTACGACTAGCTCCAAATAGAGCTGTCATTGGGCTGGTTTACTGTGGAGCATAAGCGATTTAGACTCTTTTTAGGGGTGCTCAAGCACACCCACATTCATCTCATTAATTGTTAATATATGTGTTATTATTATTATTATATATATTTCCCGAATTCTTTTTACACTAACGGTAGGTTATGGGAGCCTGTCTGGTAGAGACATGGGACAAACTATTACAGTGATTGAAAGTGATTAATAACAGCAAATATCCATGTCATGTTGTTACAAACTCCCGTACAGTAGGTGGCGGCATGCACCTTTATCAAGGGTAATTTAAGGTAAACTGGGTGGGGGGGAGCCGGCGTTAAAACAATTTGTAGTTATTATTAATTTGTTGTTTACGCCTCATTATCATCAATTTGATGCTGGTAATCATTAAGAAGT
Organism: Phycis phycis; assembly: GCA_900302335.1. Lineage (NCBI taxonomy): Eukaryota > Metazoa > Chordata > Actinopteri > Gadiformes > Phycidae > Phycis > Phycis phycis. Next base: position 35,815 of record OMKQ01057517.1, on the reverse strand, counting down.
GACTCAATAATAATAAATTAAATATTTTGCATAATTACCTTTGTAAACCAAGCAATGGCTTTGTGGCTCAACATCAACCAAAGTCAGATTTGTTGGTGTTCTTCTAGTGGCATAATTGTTGATTTATAAGAGGACATGTTTGGACCGGTCTAAAATGGTCAGCAGAGAGTAGTTGAACAAATTGACAACTCTTAATCATAATCAGACTCAAGACCCAGTTGTTCAGAGTTCACCTGAACCCTGCATAACTATCCTCATGCTCTTATTTGTTGTATGTCCTGGCACTTTAATCTTTGTAATTTGGCACTTTGATCGCTCTTTGTAACTTGGCACTTAGTCAGAGATGTTGTACACGAGCAATGGTTAATCTAGAACTTGAAATGCTTGAAACTTGTTCTGGTGACTTTCTTACTGTATTAACAGCAATGAAATGTTTCACCTTCTGATGACAAATGTACTCTTTGTAAGTCGCTTTGGATAAAAGCATCTGCTAAATGCCCCTAAATGTAAATGTAAATGAATCAGAATTTGCCTAATTGCCAAGGAAGTGTAACAGTATGTCTGTTTATGAAATGAAAGCTGTACAGTTGTGCAGGAATGTGCAACATTTGACCATGGGATGTGTATGTGCAAGGAATATTATCTAGAGGAATGTGTGTCAATGTGATGCATTTCACTGGTGTGGAGACTTATAATATATATAATATAGAATATAATATATATAATGTATGTTAATATAACGTGTAGTGTCTACGGGGGCGAAAGTTACGAGTCTGTGTTGGTAGGGGGCACGGGCCTTGTTGAGGCCAGATCCAAACTGGAATGAACAGTACTTGTTGCCTATTGGTCCTGATGGACCACAGCCTTCTGCCGTAGGGAAGTGTTTCAAACTGTTTGTGCCCGGGGTGAGAGGGGTTGGCTACAATCTTACCCGCGCACCACAGGTTCCTGGAGACGTACAGGTTCTGGAAGAATGGCAGATTGCAGCCAGCTACCTTCTCTGCACAGCAAATTACAAGCTGCAGTCTTTGGCTTGTCCTTGGCGGTGCAGCAGCGTACCAGATGGTGATGGAGGGGGTGAGGGTGGATTCAGTGATGGAGGTGTGGAAGTGCACCATCATTGTCGTTGGCGGGTTGAATTTCCTCATATGCTTATGGAAGTATGCCCTCTGTTGAGCTTTCTTGGTGGTGAAGCTGATGTTCACCTCCCACTTGAGGTTGTGGGAGATGATGGCACCCAGAAAGTGGAGGGGCTCCACAGTGTTAACTCGGGAGTATCTCAGTGTGATGGGGGGGTGAGTGGTGAAGTCCACAAACATCTCCGCTGTCTCCACAGCGTTGAGCTCCAAGTTGTTTCCACTGCACCAGGGTGACAGATGGTCAATCTCCCTGCTGTAGGCAAACTCATCCCCATGAGGGGATGAGCCTAATTAGGGTGGCGTTGTCTGCAAAAACACACATACACACACACACACACACACAAGTACTCGTGTGTACTTCTTCACGTTGGCAAGTACGTTTGAGCTCTATGAAGTTGCATGGACTTGTAGATAAAACTTTCCAAGGCTAAGCAGACTTTTCATAACATTTTTAGGATTGGGGTGCATGATGCCTCGCCTTTGGTTTCACAAAAATCCACATTTATCATGTATGAACAACATTCTGTCGATAAGTCTGTTCATTGTTTGTCACACAAGTGTGCTGAAGTGATTGGACGCTTCTCAGACTTCTTGAAAGAAAGTTTCTCATGCACGACAACATGACAAAACCTTTGGCTTTGTGAAGCTAAAGGTGTACTGATACAAAGAGCTGTCCGTAGAGGTGCAATATTGGTGAGTTTATCACCAGTAGATACAAGCAGATGTGTATAGAATTGTCTTTAATCTTTAGGGCTCTCCATGGAGGGAATTTTGACCAAGAGGTCTCAGATATGCAGACTTGCTTGTGGCTCGTTGATGCCCTATGTGGAGTCTCTACCAGTTCTCATCACTTCTTTCCCAGTGCATCGATTAGTGGAGCGGCCTGATTTTATCTGGATTGTATGATTCTATGAATATTTTAGGTCATCGTTTTTATTTTGTAGGTACCACCAAGAGCAATCTAAATCTTCAAAGTACCCACTGGAAGCTGCACGTGTACCACTGGGTTGTGAATCACTGCTGTGTGTTTATCCAAGAAAAACAACAGCAATTCAATGACTCTTCCATTGAAGTTGTTGATTTTTAATTGATTGTAGCATCCTACTGATTGGAAAACCCAACTGTATGATGAGATTTAACAACACGATCACTGCCATGAATTGTAGCCTCCAAAACATATACCAACATAGACAGAGACCTTTTCTTGTGGAGATTGTTCACTTAAGATTTTGTTTTGGTGCAGGTATTCAATGCCATAATTCAGATTCTAGACAGGATGCATATCTAATTGGTGACTTATTTATTTATTACTTATATATATTACAAAAGTGATGTCATGACTGTGTACTTGTTATGTGCACCTTTCCTCAGGTGTTTAACTCTAAAACAGCAGAGCTCTTGAGTCACCATCAAGTGGAGATCAATCAGAGTTTTCCCAAGGAAGGGTGAGTGCTGAAGACCACTCCAAAACACCTAATTAATCACTTGAAATGTTTTCAATGTTTTGCAGTGTGTGCTGTTTTAAGGTTGAATCTTGTTTTGGCCTGGGGTTATAATCCAGTAATTTGGAACAAAATAACAGTTTTGGCTGAATTCTTGATTTGATACTTCTGGATTTAGGTGGTGTACCGACAGTAAAAGTGTTTATAATATTGATTTCGTTTTTCACATATCAAGTGGGTGAGAAAATATTACTATTATTGTATTATATATATTACAGAATGTAATATCAAGCAATATATTGTCAAGCCCTTCTGCTAGTGGTTTTGTCAGAGGAAGTCAGGCAAGAGACAAATTTCTCATTGCTCCACAAATTATTTCATGTGTTTTAATCAGCTGGGTGGAGGAGGACCCCAAGGAGATCCTGCAGTCGGTCTTTGAGTGCATGGACAGAACCTGCGAAAAACTCACCCAGCTCAACATCGACATCTCCAACATCAAAGGTTCGCGGGAGCAAACTCTGTCACAGTTTAAAACCATTAAACCTACTGCAATGGTGGCCCAGTAGTTTGTGATGGAAATATTTAAATATCTGTCTTTTTCAAAATTGTATAGTTTTTTTTGTTTTACAAATGGTTGACATTGTATAAATTAAAGGCCTGGACTATAACCACTTCCAACACATGTACTTTTCAGATGAAAACATTAAAGGTATTTTCTATTATTTTGCAAGCTATCGGAGTGACAAATCAGAGAGAGACCACCCTTGTTTGGGACAAGGAGACCGGGGAGCCCCTCTACAATGCTATTGGTAAAGTTCACACTTCATCCGCCATGAAAGTATTGGTCTAATATGGCTGTTTTCAGGCTAACATTCCCAATAGCACGCTAATATTACTCCTATCGCAATGCATTACGATTGTCAAGCCAGCATGACCTATGACCAAGTGTAAGTGAACCCCTTGTTTTCGATCGAAATCTAACACTGAAATAGAATTTGCCATGGTTATGGTCCATGGCAAATTTGTGCTAATTTCCTATAATTTACTATGTGTGGTTCAGTATGAGTGTCATAATGAGTGATGTTGTTTGTCAAGTGCGCCACACACACACACACACCATGACAACATGCCGTGCATGTCTGAGAAGCTTTACCCTGTCTGACCCTCTGAAGATGTGGCTTGAGGCGTCCGTGGCGCTAGCCTACCCTCACAGTGTTGGCTTCTCTTTGTTGTTGTTGTTGTGCACTGTCATGCTGTAAAGTGTTGTCTTTGCTCTGTGTGCCCCCAGTGTGGCTGGACCTGCGGACACAGTCGACGGTAGAACGGCTGATCAGCAAGACACCAGGACGCAACAAAAATCATCTGAAGGTCGGTCAGTCAGCCGGTCAGTCAGCCGGTCTGTCAGTCAGTCAGTCAGTCAGCCAGACAGTCAGCCAGACAGTCAGTCAGTCAGCCAGACAGTCAGCCAGTCAGCCAGCCAGCCAGTTAGTAAGTTCGTTAGCGTAGCAGCTAACGAAGTAGCAAGTAGTAGCGTAGTAGCAAGTAGCGCTAGTACTGGTAATATTATCATTGTACAATTAATTTAATACTTTTTATATGATGTGGCTTTAATCATCCTAAATTACTAAAGTGTGTGTGTGTGCGTGTATCTGCTGTTTCTGGGTCTGTGTCTGCAGCATAAGACTGGCCTGCCGATCAGCACGTACTTCAGTGCGGTGAAGCTCCGCTGGCTCATGGACAACGTGGACGAGGTTCAGCAGGCTGTCGTCTCCAAGCGCGCCATGTTTGGCACCATCGACTCCTGGATCATCTGGGTAAGGGCCAAGATGGCCGTCTCCTCACTTCCTACCAGTTTCCTTATTGAAAATGTAGATTGTTTTTGGAAAGCAACACTTTTAGGTGGATTTTGGATCTTGATATGTGTTTGTGACGTTTGTGAGGTGAGCTTTTTGTACCTGGTGTGGTTGTCTAGTGTCTGACAGGGGGTAAGTCGGGGGGAGTCCACTGCACGGATGTGACCAACGCCAGCCGGACCATGCTCTTCAACATCCACACACTGGACTGGGACCCGGAACTCTGCAAGTATGAGGACTGGGGCAGGGGGGTTTTGTACTCACATTGGGAAGGTCCTGGCTTCAATCCCCAATGTCCTCCATCCTTGAGAAAGATGCCTTAATGCCTACCGTGGTACTGAATGACATTATGTCCACTGTGAGTCGCTTTGGATAATGAAAGCATTTGCTAGATTACCAAACAGAACAATACTGAGAGCTGACAAGAGTGTTCAAACTTTTGCTAACTATCCCACATTTGAACCTGGGGACAATCAATCAATGAATCAATGAATCAATCGATAAATTCTACATCCATCAATCAATGCAATTCTCTATCGATCGATCCATTCATCCATTCATGCCAAAGTGGCAAAAAGTCTGCGATAATATTGGAATGTTATGGATTAATTAAAGCCTGAACTGCTTGATCTATTATCAGTTCTCAATGCGGCACAACAATAGCAATCTCCAATACTTTAATTACATCATTCCTAAATTCAGAAAGACCTTAGCTTGATCTTGTGTGTGTTGAACCTGTGGGTACCTTTAGTTGATGTCTTTAGTTTATTGTTATTCAGGATAATGATCTTTATACATTTGCTATTTCCTCAACAGTTCTTTTTATGTACATACTAGGGGTGTAACAGTTCCTGTGGGAAAAATTGTGTTGCATGGGACAACATGCAAGGTTCAGTGAAGATATAAGTACGGTACGCATTGAAATACTGGAGAGCAACAAATACATTTTAGTGTTTTAGATTTTAGCCCATTTTGGAGTCACAGCCATATAATAATTACAAACAATAATACTCTTTATTATCAGGACCTTGTTATACTTTATTATATACACAGCCAGTATCAATGGAGCAGTATCGATGGTTATTTATAACGTCAGCGATCGCGGGTCAGTAGCAAACACTAAGTAGAGACCGCTGTAAAGTTGGCAAATATCAAACACGAAACAGACTTGCTTGGTAGAGGATGGTGAGTGGAGCCATAGAGCCATTGCTTAGCATTCACAGTGCGCACACACATTGGGACATCCATGTGAAAATGACTGTGTCCTTTTCTAACCGCTTTTCCTCGACCTCGATATAAACCGAAATGATGTCAAGGAAAGATGGGAAGGAGAATTCATGAGGACTTGGGAAAAGAGAACCATGGTGCATACTGCACCCACATTCGTCATTTGATGGCAGCCGCTGTGGCCGTGGGTTTGCCTTGGTGAACTACAGATGGACAACGAAAACATCCACCGTCATTAAAGGGCGACAGTAGCTCAGTGGGTAGAGCGGGGGAACAGAGCGGGTCATCCACTAATCGTGGGGTCGGCGGTTCGATCCCCGCGTTCCCCACTTCCAAACTGTCTGCATGTCGAAGTGTCCTTGAGCAAGACACTGAACCCCAACTTGCTCCCCGGGCGCTGAACCGAGCAGCCCACTGCTCCTATGTACCAAATGCAGAGAGTAAATTTCCCCGTTGTGTGTTGAATAAAGTATAATAATACTTACGCCACCCTGTTTCAAGTCTCGTGCAGGCTGTATCAAGCAGAACACCACACTAAAAAATATTTCTTCATTATCTAGGTTGGAAGAATTGAAAATAAAAAAAGGAATATAGGCTCTCTCTCTCTCTCTGCTGGTATACACTAGTAACATACAATAACAGTACAACATAACACAATAACAGTATTAGGGATGCAAGAAATACCAGAAAACTCTGTAGGTTTTGTTTTGAGTGAACAAAGTCAGCGATGGTCTCCAAGGTCAGTGGTAGTTACCTCTGACCGGCTCCAGCTCAGTGCTGTGGTGATCAGTTCACATGATGTAACGGCCAGAGTTGGCTGCACATGCAGCACTTTGGACAGCTGCGCTCCAGCTCACAACTCCAGACGGGGAATGGACAACTGCCTTTTAGAAGCACTGCGGGATCTAATACAAATGACGGCCAGTAGGCTACTGAGCCGTAGGCCTGAAGATGCAGATCCACTATGGAGTCTCCATGATCGGCGCAGGCAGGTACATAACAGCGGGCCGTGGTGATATTCTGAATATCTCAAAAAGTCATCTGTGATGGGCCCTTCCTCTTTCTTTAGTCCATAGGGCCTAGGCTGGCATTTTGGCTCTAGTGGTGTAGGGGATAATGTAACCGAGGGGGTCGTACTGGCTGGCAAGCACTCAATATACATTCCGCATGGTTGTCTGTGTGGAGGGAACAGGACAGTACTTATAACTCACTGTGTCTGATGGGTAGCTGGATGCCAGCTTATCCCACATGAATCCACCCAGGGTGGATTCATGTGGGATAGCCAACTGCCTTTTCGGCAGTTGGCTACAACACCCATTCTGCCGATCGTGAGATATTACCTCGGGTATGTTGCCAGCGCACTGTCTAACGTCAGACCCTTCCTGTGCAAGGAGTGTCCTGGCAAAGAAGGTGCTTTGCCAGTTTTGGGGGGGAGCGATTTTTGGCAGTTGTCAACGGAATTATGCGAGTCTCTTCCGCATCTTCATTGCCATAGTTGTGGTCGCTAGCTTGGCACTGGGCCGCGTAGATGGCGCAGTAAGGGCCTAATTTGTTAGAACATACCTTGTATGTCTCCAATGTGGTGTTCTCTGAACCGGAGGAGTACACCAAGCAGTGATGGGCCAAGGGCTGGTGCTGGTACAAGAGTGTTGTTGAGGGCAGAAATGTTTCCACTTCCAACCAGGACTAGGGACTAGTTAGGGTTAAGGCTAACCCTCCTCACCACTGAATTCCATTCTAATCCTGCCACCTCCAGCTTCTGGATCTCATGGTTGTAGGTTGTGACAAGTTCAGAACTGTTAGCAAGGTGTCTGTCTGTTGCCCGGAGGACATGCGTCACTGCGACATGGAGTGCTTGCATTCTGGCAGCCGAAGCTTTGCGTGGGAGAGGTGTAGCATGTCGGCATCTGACTGCATTCATTGATTTGTGGCTACTGCTTTCCTCCAGCATGACGGGGGCTGTTGTCTTGCAGGATCGCTCTGCCGCTGTCTCATCTCTGTCTGGCAATGTATCCGTAGTCTCAACATGTTGATACAGCTCTGAGGGAGCAGCAGTGAATGATGAGTGCAGACAGGAACCCTCTTCGGAGGAGTTGTATATGCACAGCTATTGGGCTGCCTTCTGGGCCCATGCACACTGGTTGGGTCGGCGTGATCAGGTGAGCGCTGTCCAGCCCGGTGAGGAGCAGGGGATGCACCTGTTGGGACGCTATGATCAGCTGTGAGGTCGGCATGGTCAGGGAGCATATAGGCTTGATCCCTCTTTCGATGGATGATGCCTCTGTTTTGACAATACTCTGTGACACTGTCCCTGTAGTTGCTGGGTAGTTTACGGAGGACCGTGGCCATGTGTGATCCACAAATCAGCTCTAGCCGCGCTGCCCCATCCCGGTCCATGTGGCTCAGCATTCCTACCAGTGCGTTGGAGCGCTACAACCACTGGAGTGATGTGTGCGTCACTTGGTTAGATTGGTTGCCAGGTTTGCCCACATGCAACAGGAAACATCCGATCAAGTCATCCTCATGCTCTTATTTGTTGTATGTCCTGGCACTTTAATCTTTACTCTTCATAATTTGGCACTTTGATCGCTCTTTGTAACTTGGCACTTAGTCAGAGATGTTGTACACTAGCAATGGTTAATCTAGCACTTGAAATGCTTGAAACTTGTTCTGGTAACTTCTTACTGTATTAGCAGCAATGAAATGTTTCACCTTCTGATGACAAATGTACTCTTTGTAAGTTGCTTTGGATAAAAGCGTCTGCTAAATGCCCTAAATGTAAATGTAAATGTAAGTCAAGTCTTTAATCACTGTTAATCAAGCAAGTCCTCAGTACTGAACTGAACTGAACTTAACTGCAAACCATGATGAGACTAAAAAAACATGAAACTAACCATACTGGGACCCACCTGAACTGTTATTCCCCTAGTACATCATTTGAAAAAATACATGAACTGTATTACATTTACATTTACATTTAGGGCATTTAGCAGACGCTTTTATCCAAAGCGACTTACTATTTTTGAATTAATTATGAATAACTGGATAGGATAATAGTATCTGTACTGACCTCCGGTGTATTTGCTAAATGGTTCTTCTTCTTCTCCACTAGATATTTTGATATTCCCATGGAGATATTGCCCAAAGTGAGGAGCTCCTCAGAGATCTATGGCCTCATGGTAAGCTTCTATTGCCTTCCTATATTCCTTCTCTCCTTCTCTTCTTCACTTCTTGTCAGATCCCTTGCTACAACACGCAGACCTTGAGTGTAATTTTCATGAGCAAAATACCAAAGCAGGAAGGCTGTGTGTCTATTGTGGGCCAAGCTATGGACTTCTATGGACTTTGCATGTGGTGATTTACCACTATGTTAAAAATGGTTTGGATGAGTATAAGATTAAGGATGGTTAAATGTATTGGGCTAGAGTTGGCTAAGTTGACTTATTAGTTTAGATATGATTTAAGTTTATGTATTGGGTTAGAGATGGTTAATTTTAGGTATTAGGTTAGAAGTGCTTCAGGAGTTGGGTTAGAGGAGGTTAAGTTTACGTATGAGGTTAGAGATGGATAAGTTGAGTTGTTACTTTAGATATGTTTAAGTTTAGTTTGGTTAGAGGTGTGTGTGGTGTGTGTGTGTGTGTGTGTGTGTTGGTGTGTGTGGAAAGAGTTAAATGTCCCAGGAACATTTTGTTTTGTGTGTTCACACGTCATCTTTAAGTGCATGCTGTGTCTCTCTGTGTTTCTTCTCTTACGGGTAGAAAATATGTTCTAACCTGGTGAGTATGAAACACCCCCAGCGTCTCCTCGCTTGCCCATGATCATAACCAAGTACATTTCCGGCACACATACTATTATTGTTATGTTATTATAAATCATTATTAAAACATTGTATGTTATTCTATAAATGTTCTATACATATACTATATATATATATATATATATATATATATATATATATATATATATATAATATAATTATATA
>OMKQ01057517.1:6232-26152 GCA_900302335.1 Phycis phycis | reverse complement strand
AAGATGAAATGGGTACAGTTTGCCCCAATTTGTTTTTATCTTTCGGGAATATGTAATCTTTTATCTTATATGTATTCTACAAAGGCAAACTTTATGAATGCATTTAGAACTTGGATATGGAGTATGTTTGATGTACTTTCGTCTATACGTTATTGACTCGGCTTATGTCAATAGTGCCATTAATGAAACATAGAGACATGCACACAAGCTCACGCACACGCACACGCACACGCACACACACACACCTCCATTGGCTGGAAATGTACTGAACATTTTGGCTGCATGTTACTGGTTTTCCCGAACAGTGAAGCTTCCTGCCTTCTCCCTCGAAATAAACGACAACCAACGCTAAACATCCTCACTCCTGTGCAGAAAGTTGTTGAATAGGAGTGAAGATTCTTACCTCTGGTGTAGGGTCATTGTTATAGAGTATATAGTATATAGAACAGTATCTGTATCTATGTATTTGTTTGAAGCTGAAGCTGGGGCGATTTATAAGGCGTATTGCCAACATAGGGGCGGGTCGTCCACTAACCGTAGGGTCGGCGGTTCGATCCCCTCCTCCAACTGTCATGTCCGCATGTCGAAGTGTCCTTGAGCAAAACACTGGACCCCAACTTGCTCCCCGGGCGCTGAACATAGCAGCCCACTGCTGCTATGTACCATAGGATGAACACATTTCATTCCCATATCTAGAAAATACTGAGAATGACCAATAAAGACCGTCACCCCGAGAATGTATTTTGTAAGCAATGAACCCAAAGTGAAGGATGTTTGTTGAGGTTGGTGAGGTGAGATGTTGTAAGTGCATGCAAACTGTGCCAAACCCCTCTAGATTTTGGTTTTTTTATTACATATGACAATTTCTGGATAAGGAGTGGGGGTCCCTTGTTAATGTGCTGAATGTCAGGATCTAAATCTAAAAATAACAATAATGTAGAGGGATGTTTCTACCACACAACTACCAAATATATTTTCAGGAAAATGTCAAAGTTTGTTAATATACATGGCAAAGTCAGCTAATAAAACCCATCCTTGACTCAGGATTGTAGGGGTGAAGTCTGGATCCCAACCCCCCCACTGTTGTTGTAGTTTGTACTCAAAGTCTTTGAGCCATATTCTTTGCTTTGGTCCCCCTTGAGTTTTTTGTATTTAAAAAAATGTAATACTTTTTTTTCACGTGACTTGGGAATATTTTTTTAATAATTTCACTTTAATATGTGGCTGAATAAGATTGCTTTTATATGTATGTATTGGTTTCAGAAGCTTGTAAATTCTAACTATAAATAGATCTCTGTACGTTTGTCTGACTGTGCTTCGATTTTCTCGACAACCACTCATCCGGTTGACTTCACAGTGTTGAGTGTGAAGTTGTTCGGACGGGTGGTTCTTGAGAAAACTGCAGGCAGCCATACCGGAGGACCAGCACTGCACGAGTGACACTAACTGAAGACATTTTAAAAACTAAAATACTTCATTTTACTCCCTAGAAATCCGGAGCTCTTACCGGCATACCCATTTCAGGGGTAAGCTAATCTCTTTTCATGTCGCTTTTTTTCATCTGATTGTTTTGCTCTTATCTCATATCCTGTTTTTGGAATTATTCACCGCCAATGCCGCCATCATGTAAGGCCATTGTTGAATGATTTGTTTCAGTGTCTTGGAGATCAATCTGCCGCGCTTGTTGGACAGATGTGCTTCCATGACGGGCAAGCCAAAAACACGTAAGAGTTGTCATGGGAGCAAAGTGTTCAAATTGGGTTCAGAGTTCGAAGCAAGGATGACCCAAATCAAGAGCTTTATTATCTGTTGGCTATGGAAGCTGACACTAAAGGCCTACTCACCCTTAAATACTGAAAACTATTTTATCAAATTTTGTTTTGAGTAAAAAATAAGAAAAACGATATTTTGTAAATAAAGCATAATCAGACCGAAGGTATTTCAGGGAAAGGAAAATGCTTCTATATAATATGTATGCCTCTTTGTGGTGGTCCTGAACCCATTTTTAATTTATAAACACCCTGCCTACTCAAAAATCAAGACAATGACCAATAAGACCAGAATTTATACAAAACAATTACTTCTGACTATTTATATAAACTTCCATAGATCCTTTCAGAGATCGTTCTACATTATAATTGTATTGATTTATCTATGTTTATATTAGATATTTATATTTATATACGGTACTGTTCAGCACTGTTCTTCACTTCTGCACTGCCTTTTCTTTTCCCAGAGTATTGTAACAAATGCAATTTCCCTCAGGGATCATTAAAGTATTTCTGTCTGTCTGTTCTACAGTCTTGGCATTTTTGCATTCTAGTTTGCATATAAAAGCTGATATCCTAATGATGAAAGCTAACCTCCTGTCTCTCATCAGTTATGGAACAGGCTGCTTCCTCCTTTGCAACACTGGCGCTAAGGTAACGTTTGCAGTGTCAATAGTCTACTACTCTTTTATTCAATTCTCCATAGCCAAAGTGAACATTTCACGTTGACATGTGAGTGGTGAACAATTAAAGGTTTGATAACTACTCAAGATCATAGTTTTTACTAAGTAATTTAGTTCGACCTCTGGGTCATCTTGAACAAACGCAGCCTCAAAGCCATGTAGCAGCTCTTTGTCAGCCTTGGATCTGATGACGTCTTCCCTAATTTTTTTTCCCTAATTCTTTGTCTCAGCCTGTGATGTCAGACCACGGCCTTCTGACTACGGTGGCCTACAAGCTTGGCAGAGACAAACCAGCCTGCTATGCACTTGAGGTGTAATACAGTTTTTTTTTCTCTAACTTCACACCAGTATGTGCAGTATGTGTGTATGTGTGTGTATGTGTGTTGGTGATGCAAGTTATGTTCTCACCCAAAACCACATATTGCTGTAGCTGCATCTGACAACTACTCAAACCGCAGTTTGAATGATGGAAGAAAGACACCCCTGCCAGCCCCCCACCCTCCTCTGGCCTTACAGATTCAGACTGAAACTAACCAAGTCTAGACTTTTCTTCAGAAGAACAGAAGTCATGAATTTAGTCAAATGTATGCTTATAAGGTAGGCTACTCTATTACTAGTTGAAATGGCAGAGCAAGTTGAGGCCGTAGCTTTGTAGGACTGTCAAATTTATATTTGCAACAATAAGATTGCAAAGATCTTGAGTGAGCTCTTTGCTTTTACCCATCATGAGATGGCCATTGTGTGACACCATGGTAATGAGGAACCTTTTTATAGGCCATCAATTAGGACTAAACCAGCGGGAATTAATTAGCAGGAGGCAGGATTGCTTTCTAAATACTACAGCTGATTTCTTGGCCTTCCATGCCTTTTTGCACCTGCTTTTCTTGATGAGTTCAATACTTATTCCCTGTGTCATTCCACTTTATTACACATAACTTCATTCATGGACATATGTGCTTTGATTTCTTTGTATGTGTGGATTAATTGGGTTGTTACCGACATCTGGTGACAATTTCATATCAATAGCCCCATCAGAAATGAGATAACACGCTGAGAAAAACACGTTCAATACTTATTTTCCCCGCTGTATATCCCTGCTTTGTGCCATTCTGCCCGCACTGCTAACAGGGCGTGGATGACAGGATGGACTTGATGTGCCAGGCTGAAGTAGGCTGAGTGGTGCCTGAATAATGAAAACAGAAATTATATAACACTATAATGTTAGTGATGCATAATGTATTTGGAAATCTAGATCCATATGGTTAGGAACGACAGTCTCCTTCTCAGACATTTCCTGAATGTAACTTAAAAAAATAAAGATAGTTTATGAGTCTTTTGAGGATGAGTCTCAAATCAAGTCTCAAGTCGCTGTGTGTGTGACTCTAGTCCAAGTTGCCAACTTGAGTCCCCTTCTCTGGCAACTGCCAACACCCCTGGTTGTACGGGTACCAACTTCTCTAACGCGTGTATGTTTGTGTATTTAATGTGGCTGTTTTATGAATGGTTATGTATGTTAAGTGTATGTTTGAGTGTGTATAGTGTGACTATAATGCTATAGATATATGTGTATAGTGTGATTTGTTGCATGAATGCATATATATGTGTATGCGTGTCATGCAACTGTTCCCTAAAAATGTAGTTTTTGCATGCAATGAAACGTTAAGACTTGTGTATGTATTAAGAGATAAGAGAGATAAACTGTTTATTAATCCCACGAGTGGGAAATTTGGTCGTTACAGTAGCAGCGCGTTTACAAAAAAAAACAATATAAAAAATGTATATATATATATACACACACACAGTTATTTACATGGAGGTAGAAATTATTGTAATAAGAAAATTATTGATACAGTGTTTGTACAGGTGTTATTGCACAGGTAAATAGGTATTGTGTGTATATGCATTAATGCAGTCTTTGTGCATGCAATGAAACTGCTTTCCCCAGGGCTCTGTGGCCATTGCAGGAGCTGTGGTCCGTTGGCTGCGAGACAATCTGGGAATCATCCAGACATCCGAGGAGCTGGGTATGTGCCTGAAAACTGCATCTGTAGGCTCTGGTTAAAGCATAGCAGGCGTTATCTACCAAGAGAAATGTAGGACTTTTAATGAAGAGTCAATGTAATTTACTGTGTTTATTTATCTGTTTTTTCCAGCATTCGTCTTGTCATATCCAATGTCAATATGGCATAAAAAATATATTAAAAATATTTCGGTGCTGGAAAAATGTGTTCCTCATTTAAGATGTAGGCCTAATGCCATAATAGCTATCTTCACTGTAAATCTAAAGAGAAGTTATTTGACGAAATCTAACTCGTACTGATCATGCTACTAAACCCAATCAGAGACTTAAACCAATCAGAATAAGGACTTTGACTTGAATTCGACTTGATATTCGTGTTGATGTTTCTTACCCTGCTAATGCAGAGAAGTTGGCCGCCTCTGTAGGAACGTCCTACGGATGTTATTTTGTTCCGGCATTCTCCGGACTCTACGCCCCCTACTGGGAGCCAAGCGCCAGAGGGTAAGGAACCGTAGCGGTATTTGTATCTTGTTTTGTGTAGGGCTGGTCTGAAGACATGTTTGAGCCTTCGGATAAGTGTCCAAAAACCACAATGATCAAACCAAATGGTGGTTTGATCATTGTGCAAAGGTGTGTGATGAAACTGCAATAATAGTAAGCAGTAATACATGCGCTGTGCACTGCTTTGCCAAAGTGTAAACAAGTCTAATCTCTATTGAGACTAGGAAGCAAAAAAGGGTTCGATTCGAGGGCCGGTTTGGTGCCTAATTGCTTGCCAGTTCTTGGCATGTCAAGGAATCGGCTCTGAGCCAGGAGAACCGGTTCCAGATTGGCACCAACACATGTCAGGGGCAGGAGGCTGAGCTATCATGACCAACACGGCCAACTACAATGTTGTGACCCTCATTTGTAAAATACAAAGCTTCACCACTATGGACGAGAAACATAAATGGGTATAATCTAACCCTGTCAGAAACACTGTAAGGTGTACGTTCTTGTGTACGTTGTTGAACGTAATCGCCGCCCACAACAATCTAGCAATCAAGATGAGCAGCAGTCGTGTTTGGATGCCAACTCACGTTTACATTTAGGGCATTTAGCAGACGCGTTTATCCAAAGCGACTTACAAAGAGTACATTTGCCATAAGAAGGTGAAACATTTCATTGCTGCTAATGCAGTGAGAAAGTCACCAGAACAAGTTTCAAGCGGTCCAATTGCTAGGCATGCATGCAATGTGGGCTCGTGCTTGAAGCTGCCGCGAGTGTTTCCGGGAACGTGCGGCGACGTATACAGCATCGCGACGTGGCCAGCACCGAACCAGCGCCAGCCCAGAACTCACACTAAGTGGAAAAGGGGGTAATAGATATGCAGATCCCAGCCACGCTGGGGTGCCGCGCCGAGCTTGAACTGCCGCGGGCCGCGCCCAGTACAGTATAGTGGAAAAAAACTGCCAAAGGCGTGGTAGTAAGTGGTAATGGTAGTGGTAATGAAGTATTCGAGTGATGTACCCTGCTATTGTGGTCGTGTTTGCTAACTCGAAAGCAAAAAAATGTCCAATAAATGCCATGGGGTTTTTGTGGGAAGGTTGGTCAAAGGAAGGGTTTTTTACGACTCCATGTTGGAAACCCTGCGTGACTCTTGTCTGTCTTTGTGAAAGGATCATTTGCGGGCTGACACAGTTCACAAACCGGAGCCATGTGTCCTTTGCCGCCTTGGAGGCTGTGTGCTTTCAGACACGAGAGGTAGGATGTGTATGTGTGAGTCTCACGTCCCGCAGTGTTTTTCGGCGCCGCCGTCTAATCCAAGCATCGCATACATACATGGTTTATGCGTGTTGCCATCTGCTGGGACTGTTTTCAGATTCTGGACGCCATGAACCAGGACAGCGGTATTCCCCTGAGCCAGCTGCAGGTGGATGGGGGGATGACCTCGAACAGACTGCTCATGCAGTTGCAGGCCGACATCCTCTGCATCCCCGTTGGTGAGCTCGGTGCCAGTGCTGGTTTCTCATCCAGGCTGTGTTTGATGGTCCTGTACGGTGATATTGTACAATATATAGGAAATCTGTATCCAGGAATTTGAGGCGGATTGGTCGCTTGAATAAGCCCACAAGTGTGGCCGGTGTTATATGTCAGCCTGTGACAGCTTATTTAGGAGTGAAGGTGACCCACCCCTCTCTTACCAAGTCATGCCATCATCTAGCTGCTCTGAGTCAGCCCAGTCTGTCCAAACTTGGGCATCCAAACTCAGGCTTCCAAAAAACCAGTGATTGGGAAATGGGGGGAAAAACTAGTGCAGTGTGCAGAACTTGCAGTGTTGCAATTGAATATACCGTGTTATCATCTACACCTACAAAGGTGGCATGATATGTAGTGACACAAATGCGGGTCACATTAGCACATCAAGTTTCACGCAACCCGACACAAGTAACGTTCACAATGGAAGCAGTTACTTCCAAAGTATGCTCGCCCACACACCTTCTTGGGGTGAGTCACTTGGCTGGCGTTGGTACTGGTATAATTATATACGGTATGATGACATCGATACAACTGTATGTACTGCCAGCAGCATTTGCAGGTATACACAGGGGCCATTACTCCTAGACGCAAGTATGCCTCTGACATGGGCGGAGAAAATGGGTTGTCAGAATTTTAGCAATTGTACATCATTGCAGAGCAGCGAAACAAACACGTGGTAACAGTAACCGTCAGTAACCAACATCTCCCTGGTTCCACAATTCCCTTCTGTACTGGAGAGACCGAGTAGCAGATTGGGATGCAACAGGTTTGGGGTTCATGGGAAATGGAGTTGCGTCTGGCCCACCTCCCATTCAGACAGAATTTCCGCAATCACAATCATAACTGTATATCATTTAAAGTGGGTTTAATGTGATGATTGTACAGGGGAGCTCCCTATGGGGGCTCCGTTAAGGCAACCGAGGGGATGTTGTGTCACATGTTTCCTTGCTGTGATTGCTTGTAGGTCCATCCAATTGCGTCCATAGGCGTTTAGGTTTGCCCCTTGGAAATCGAAAGCTAACCGAGAGGATGCAGGCTAATACGATGTGCAGTTTGTTGTCATAGCCCTGGTTGACGTTTGTAACGGTGACCCTGGTTGTTTTGTTTACGTAGTGAAGCCATCGATGCCGGAGACCACCGCTCTCGGCGCGGCCATGGCCGCCGGGGCGGCGGAGGGTGTAAGCGTGTGGAGCCTGCAGCCTGAGGACCTAAGTGAGGTCACCTCCGAGAAGTTTGAGCCACAGATCAACCCTGAAGGTGAGAATTCATGCTAATTTCCCAAACTGTAGTTCAGATTAGTTCAGAGTTTATGCCCATGATTTATTTATTTATTTTGTTTGTACACCCTCGCTCGGCAGAAAGCGAATTTCGGTACGCGCGCTGGAAAAAGGCGGTTGAGAAATCCAAGAACTGGGAGACGACAGAACCCGTCTCCAACGGAAACGGTAGGCTGAAAATTAAAAAAAAATGTACAAACACTAAAACTGCACATATACATTGAAATATATTATTCATACAAATTGGTATTTTTGTAATGGTATTGTCCACTATTATGGTAACAAGGGACATGGTAATGTACATTCATTTCAATTTGTCCATATCCCTCTATGTGTTGTGTCCAACGCGTGACCACCAGGGGAGACCAGCATCTTCAGCAGTGTCCCACTGGGCTTCTACATCATAGGCAGCATGCTGATGCTAGTTGGTGCTAGATACATTGCAGGTCAGTGTACAGTACAGTGTTAAACATGAACACGGGCACACGTTAAGAAATGCAGGTCGATCCTACCGATACACAAACACATTGTTGACATGTGTACTTGTTCTGGTGACTTTCCTACTGGGTTAACAGCAATGAAATGTTTCTCCGTCTTATGACAAATGTACTCTTTGTAAGTCGCTTTGGATAAAAGTTTCTGCTAAATGCCCTAAATGTAAATGTATACATGTACTAATGAAGACTGAAACCACTGGTGCCTTCTGGATGAGCCATTGCAACTACAAATAAATATTTGCTGATGTTGTAGCAATTGAACAGTATTCACTAAAATCGCATGTCTTCAGCAAAAGTACAACGAGTTCTGTTTGTTGTGGTCTTCAGCATGTATACCCATCCTAATTCTCCGAATGTTTCACACCGGACTCGTTGCAGGTCACAGCTAGGGTAAAACCCAGAGACACTCGGGGAGCAGAGGGGAGGCGTAGCCGTCAAAGGTCTTCCTCGCTGCAGTTGTTCGTTCTCCTCCCTGAACTCGCATTCCGGAACTGAGCGATGCCCCTTGGCAGCCACAGAGCATGGAGGCTTCCTATTGGATGAAAGCTTGGAGGGAGTTGGAACTGAACGACATGAGAAGTGCATAGACAATGAATGGGATGCATTGTTATACCACACAGCGGTTTCTACGCTAATATGAACTGACGCTAAACCCTCTGAGAGCTTTTTAGTTATGTAAATGAGAAGAAAATGTGGGTGGAACTTAAATCTTTTTTTGACACTGTTGTTTAAGGTTAAATAAGTTATTTTAGTTATTATCAATATTATTACTATTTGTCATATATTTTGCACTTGGGTGTTCCATGAACAAGAAAAAAAGAGAAAAGTTAGAGCACTTTATGTGTGTGTGTGTGTGTGCGTGTGTGCGTGCGTGCGTGCGTGTGTGTGTGTGTGCGTGCATGCGTGCATGAGTGTGAGAGAGAGATAAAAAGTGAGTGTATTGTTTGATTTGGGTAACCGTCACACATGATGTTGAACATGCGTCAGATTTCAAAGGGGTCAAAATGTTGATGTGTATTGGCAATCGTGAACACACACCGATTGCCTCAATGAATTGAATAAACACATACAAATCTTATGTCTACGTGCAAAGCTCATTTACAGAGACATTTTATAATAGGGTCCAAGAAACTATGGCCATTAAGCGAAAGTAACTCATATTTGAAGCTACTGCCTCATTTGCATGGGTGCAGTAGTCGGTATTTGCTTCCTTCTGTTATGTAAGCCAAACCTAGTTTCAGCTTGTCCTTACAGTTGGTAAAATCCCCAAACGTTTCCTCATGCCTGTCATCTTTAATGAGGGAGGACACCGTAGTTGATGCGTGTATCGTATTTGGTGGTGGTAAAATGGTGCCAATGTGTTAGGTAGTTTCAAACCGCTTTCTCACTTTAGTAGAATACATTTGGTTTGGGCCAAAATCCTGCTCCAGCATTTCTGGAGTAAAATTTAGATGAGGCTACTGGATGAAGGGATGTGATACATGTACTCCGTGAGCCTATGTGTGAGGGCTGGCGTCTAAATCTAAAGCACCTGTTAGGTAGGGTCAGAGGTAGTGCCCTGCCTTCATAAGGACAGGTGAGGGCAATTAGTGCCTCTTTGTCTGAGGCCTGGTTGTGTGGCAGGATTGCTGTGTCATGCAGTTGTGGTGTGACTGTACTGAGTGACCCAGACTGAGCAGACTCTGTAGCCCTGTGCTGAAGAGGCAAAGACTCAGCTCTTCCCTCTCCCCTTTTAAGCCAGAGTAGAGCCTTTCAACTGTTGCATTGCTTTTCAGCAGAGCCCCACATGAAAAAGATTTAAGGCCAGACTGCTGCTTTGCAGTGAGCTAGTTCGCCAAGGCTGTTGGCGAATGTGTTTACAGACTGTACAATTTATGTAATTTGTAAATGGTTGGATTTTGTCTCTTCATATTGATTGTAGTGATACTGAATATCTGTGAACCTGAACCAATTGAATCTCATTGTGTTTTCTGTCTTTTGTTTTGATTAGGCAGTGGGACGACCTGCGGGGAGTAGTCGTGGGATATGCACCCCTCCTTGCATGCAGTGTGGTATGTTTGAAGGGTAGTGGTCAGTTCACTGGTTGGTAGGCTTGATTCTCCTTGCAGTGTAAGTTGTAGTGTTTGCAGTGATCAGTGTCCACACGAGGTGATTTCTATTGGGTCCTGTCCTGCCTATTTCTCGCAACCATTTCATCTTTTATTGTAATTCGTGTTATTGTGAAGCCATTTGTTATTTGTATACTAGTTTTTTCAACTATTTTAGTATTGTGGAATAAAATAATTTGGATTAGTCTTATGGTTTCTCCTTTCTTTTCCAGGTCTTTCGCTAGTATAATTTCTTTTTAAATGAATCTTATTTGAGAGCTGAATTCACGTCTCCCGCTGTTCTTGAACCCTTTTGAAAATGGTGTCAACGCTCAGACAGTTGGTGTCTAGGGCTGGTATAGTTGTAGTCTGTGTATCGGTCCCATTTGTAACCTGGGTGGGGTCAAACGCCTAGGTGAGTTTTATCTGGTCGTCCTAGTGCAGATTCAATTGCGCGTGGTGAAGATGTTTAATGCTCACTGGGCTGCATTTCTAATGCCGTTTCCTTCTTCCTCATAACGCAGATTTTTGTGTGCAGTCATGTTTTGACCTGTTTTGTTTCGTTCAAGCAGTCGTCGTGAAATAGACAGTGGGAGGAACTCGCATCTTGGGCACCGGCCATGTGAATATAACCCTTTTTTTCTCCTCCTCAGGGAAGTTGGTTGATCATAACGTGGTTGATCATAACGTTTAGGGTACCTTGAGCGCTGCACATAATTGTTTATCTACTGCGGACCGGGCGATGAGTCAAGCGTTAGGCGTAAGCGGCCATGCCCACGCCGGACGCGTCAGGTCTAGGATCACCGTCCGAGAGCTCATACAAATACACCGGCGACAAGCCAGGAGTCAAATGGTAACTTTTTTTTTTTTACTATGTATATGTATAGGCTTACACACACACACACATATAGCTAGAATCTACGTTTTATATTATGCACCAATGTAGGCCTATTTCTTTATTTTATTGCAGCAACATTACGAAATAAATGTTGCGTACAGTGCAGTGCGCCCCGCGATTTACTGCGTGCAAAAATGTCCGGTGTACGGTAACGCCGAGTCTAATAAGCAAAAAAACAACAAACTCTTGTTTTGCATTTTCTGAACGTGTGTGTTTTCCTCTATTGCTGTGTGGTTCATGGATATAACCGAAAGAGGACTTCCCCGAGATCAGATCACTCAACCAAACGCTTTGCAATATAACCGCCGGCAACCCGTAAACCTGTATAGCCGCCGATCAGCCAATCGTAACATTTTCCCCTGCCTCGGTGGGACCTCTGCAGCCGTATGTGCAGGTGTCCCCACCGCGGAGAGCACCGGACCTGCCCGCAATGCCACGGAGCGGAAACATGAGCCTGTTTCAGTGGCAGATACTCCAACAAAGCAGAAGATTGGGAGACGTGACGGCGGAGATCTTGGAGATGCAGGACGAGGACGGCGACACGTATGGCTATTACAGCGTTTTATTTACATTCTGGTCACGGTGAATGATCACATTTTGTGTTTTTTTGGTTTATATTCTTTTGGACCTCTTGCTAAATGTTTTTCTCCCTGTGTTTTCAATTACCAGATGTCTCCACGTCGCCGTTGCGCAGGGCAAGAGAGCGCTCGCCTATGTGTTGGCACAGAAAAGCAGAGGATCGATCGACACGAAAGAGCACAATGGACAGGTATGCTTGCCTACACTAAGTATGACTAAATACGGCGTGAACACGTGTATCATTTGCCAGAAATCCTTTTGGCGAGTAGCCTACTTGACTGAGCGACTGTTGGCGCATGCATTATTTTCCAGGAGGTTCAAAGGCCTTCTAAGACCTTCCTGATCTCGATGGTTCTCTGTGCAGATCAGTCTGGTCTCGCGCCCGTTGTGTTAATTACGAAGCACACGTGCAACAGTTTGCAGACGCGAGCATCGAAAAAGAATAAGTCAGTTAATTAATCTAATCGGCTTTTGAACGCAAGGACTAATATTTATTGTGAAACATAAACTTTAATTTCTAATGTCTTACGAAGCTATTAAAGGGCAATCTCGAATAAGAAAAAATACCAAACTCCTACATGTATATTACTGTAACAATCTCTGTCCAAGTGTAAATAATATATTCCCTATAACTGTTGAAATATTCAACCTAGACAAAAACAAAGACGGATTATTTTAATAATATATGGTCTCCTTCCACCGCTTTGTTTTGTCCATAAAGTTGGTCACAGTTTAACATAAATCGATACATTTGATTTTAAACGGTGTAATCTCAATATTCAATATAGACAAAACAGATGCATCCCAATTATTCTGGCTAATATCTGGCTATCGTCGTCAGACGATGGCTAATAATTGTTGCTATCCACGTGGACTGTTTTTCTGCATACAACTAAAAACACCTGGAATGAAGTTGGGTGTTTCAAATGTGCCTTCTTGGCGATAGAGAGAGACAGGGGCTCCAGTGCATTCTGCGGTGTGACCGATATGTTTTACTTATATGGGTGTAGTTGCAAGAGGCAAGCGAGTGGGAGGGATATTGATTGGCAGGATATACAGTACTTGTCAGTTACATGTTTCAGATTTTGCTTTGTCAAATTCTGCTTCAAAACTCCGTGTGTGTTCTCCTTGCCTTTTATTGTTGTTGTTCTTGTCATGTTATAGTTCTTCTTGCTCTGGGACTCTAACTGACATACACAGCTCATATGTGAAATTGCATTTCAGTATACTGTAAAGCAGTAAAAATCATAACCTTTAGCAAAAGGATAACTGAACTCTAAAATCGAGCAACAGGAATTGCCATTTCTGATTGGCTCAAATTTGCCTGATGTTATTGATGTCAGGTGAACTATTATATTGGACTGCCAAATTATGCCATGATATCAGGTAACATCACCTGGAATCAAGGTAAACAAATCTGAAACGGCTTTGGCAAATGAATCCCCTAGCATTTCATTACACTTTACTCAGATTTTCTTGTCTTCATTCAACTACTTAATATTCTGCCTGCCCACTCTTTTTTTTTATTATTTACCCAGAGTGCCTTGCACATAGCGGTTCTAACTAACCAGCATTTGATAGTCCAAGACCTGCTCCTACTGGGGGCAAAGATTCACAGCATAGACCACTGGGGGCGCTCTCCTCTCCATGTATGTGCTGAGAAAGGTCATGCCCTCACCCTCCAGGTAAGCACCATCTTAAAGCTTGCTGGCTTAAATTTTTGTGATGGTGTATGTGGACGATACCGAAGAGTCCAACAGTGTTGTTGTGAAGAATAACTATAATAAAAAATAGCCATAGCATTCTGGGGACAAGTTTTTCGCCAGTATTTGGCGAAAAACATCTGCCCCCCTCTGACTGTATTTGGCTTTCTAATTTTATGGCATATCTCTAAAAGGCTTCATATTGTTCTCAATTTTTAACAGACCATCCATAAGACCCTCGCCCTTGGGAACTGCAAACCAATTGATGTTGACCTGTTCAATTTTGAAGGTGAGTGGCACTTTTTAAACCTATTGAGATGTGAAATAAGAAAAAAATGATGATGATAATGAATATTAATAATTAAATAAATATAAATAATTTGATATTCAAATATGAAGATTCATGTTTTAATGTTTTAACGAGTTAGTCAAAATATTCCAACATAAGTCTGTTAATTAGCTAAGTTAGTTGCTTTCTTCGTTAGCATTCAGTTCCAACACGTTTCCTGTCCGTCGTTGTGGGCCACTCCTAACGCTCTGATGGTGTTTCCTTCACATGCGGTGAATTCACCGTCGCCCCGGTGAAGGACTGACCCCTCTTCACGTGGCCGTGGTCTCACACAACCGCCTGGCCAGGGAGCTCAGGCAGCTCGACCTTGCCAGCTCGTTCATTGGGATGGAGCTTGCGCGCCGGAAACGGCAGTACGTCGACTGCGTGAAGATTCTGCTGCTGATGGGCGCTCAGTGCAGCACCAAGGCAAGAGGGAGTTCAATGAGTGGCGGCGAAATGTTGTTCCGAGGGCAAAGGGGGGCATTTAGCAGACGCTTTTGTCCAAAGCGACTTGCAATCAGTGCATTTGTGGGGTTCGACATGTGGACAGTTTTGGAGGAGGAGGGGGGATCGAGGGGATCGAACCGCCGACCCTACGGTTAGTGGACGACCCGCTCTGTCCACCCGCTCTACCCACACTGAGCTACTGCCGCTTCTTCTCTTGCTTCTTTTCTTGTGAACATATTGGTCTACTACAGCGGCGTCAAACTCAATCCATGGAGGGCCGGGCCGCTGCATGTTTTGGATGTTTCTCTACTCCAACACACCTCATTCTGATGATCAGCTGATCAACAAGCTCTGTAGAAGCATGACAACGATCCATTCATTAGAATCCTGTGTGTTGGAGTAGAGAAACATCTAAAACATGCAGGGACACTGGCCCTCCATGGAATGAGTTTGAGACTTGTGGTCTACTGTCTGTCTAATATTTAACCATTTTGTATGCAGATGTATTATTTTTGCATATTTACATTTTTCGTGTGCGTGTATAACATTTGAAAAAGCTTGGCGGTGGTGATGCTGGGGTTATGGGATATGTCCCCACCTTGTTTTCACAATGGAACAGGAAATCGGCTTCATCATGCATCCGCATGCCCACGCTCTGGTTCGGGTGACTAGACGTGACTAAATGTACAACGAGCCGTTTTATTTCGACAGGATCAAAAGACTGGGAAAACGTCGCTTCACTTTGCGGCCGAGGAGGCAAACGAGGAGCTGTTCCGCCTCATCCTCAACCATGCCTCCTCTTCCTCTATTGTTAACGACAAGGTCAGCGTCAACGCAGTTAGCTGCTAATACCTAGCATATCATTTGTAACCCTAAACATCACCAGGCTGTAGAGCTGGTCTCCCCTAATACCTAAACGTGTGTGTTTGTTTGTGTCTCAGACATATAGTGGAAACACAGTCTTGCACATCGTCAGCTCGTTGGCATGTGATGAAGGTGTCCTGAAGGCTGTGGTAGTTCTTCTGCGACACGGAGCTGACTCCAGCGCCAGGAATCTGGAGAACGACCAGCCGGTTCACTTGTTGCCCAACAGCCCAATCGGTAACAAGGTACAGTAACTTGCTGCTAAATGCGATTAACCACTTGACGTTCGTTTTAAATTAGATAATGAAGCTGTCAAATTTAGCTTATTTGTCTCAATAATGATGCTCTGTGTGCCCCACAGGTACGAAAGATGATCAAGGGCAAAAACAACTTTTTGCGTTCTGTTTCAAAAATGCAAAAACACTGTCAGTTAGACAGTTCCACATTCCACAAATGCATAAACGCTGTCAGTTAGACAGTTCAACGTTTTATTAAGACATTTACCCCTGTTGGGGCAGATGCATGTCGTTTCAATGAAACATTTTCAAGTGTACACTACTATGTAGTGCTTTAGAGAGGAGTGGGACATTGTTTTTGAGAAGAGCCTAGCAGCAGACCCCCCTGCATCAGGCCCACCACCGGACCGCCTTCCAGTCCACAGTTTGAAGAAGGAAGTGACGTCTGAAATTGTTTTTTGCCCGACGATGCAATCAGGACTTAACCAAAGCAAAACAAAGGTTCACGGCGTATACGTAGTGACCCGGGTGTTTAGACAAGATGAGATCTCAGGCTGGCTGCCCTTTATGGCAATCAAGTGTGCAAATGCCATAGTGAGGATGGATGATTGGCTAACATCTTGTTTTTTTTTTTTATGCAATACCCACACTACCACACCCCTACCCACACTACCTGTGCAATCGACCGGTCGATTGTGATCGCCGTATTGGGCACCCCTGCTTTACGCTATGTGCGCATAGACGTCTACTTTATAAACTATTGTGAATCTAAAGCAGCATTATATTTGAGCATAATCTATAAGCACATGTGATTTCCACCGTGGGTCCCAGCAATGGAGAATCAAACGATCAAAAATCAAAGAAGTGGTTGATATGTATAACAATAATTATTAATGATAAGTGTGATAAAACAATAGTGTGCAAAATAATGCAGGGGAATGTAAACTTAATTTATCGATGGGCAGAGTGTTTTTCCACCATGACACGCGAGTTTCACTTCTCCTGAGGCTGCAGGTCTGCGGCCGGATGCTGTTGGGAATTTTGAACTTTGTTTTTTGTGTGTGGTTTGTGGTTTGGGTTGTTTGAAGGAACTGTTTTTTGGCAGTTTAGATTTAGGTGTTTGATCATGCGTTTTGAAATGTGTATTTAGATATGTTGTGAGTCTACTTGGAGGGGTTTGCTTGATTTTTATATTGTGTCATGCTGAGAGAGTGATAAATCAACTTATATTCTAGCAGTTATCTCATTGAAATATAACGATAGATTGTAAATGTCATTACCAATTATGGAAATATTGTGAAAAATGAGAATCACGTTTTATAATGTGCTTAAATATGGAGTGCAAACCTGTTAAACTTGTGGTGTGTAAATCATATGTGCACTTGGTGTACGGCCTTACTTCTGAAAAGGTAGATTGTTTACCTTTGACTTTGTGTTATTGTGATGCCCAGTTAGCCTGTTTGTGACCTTCCTATTACCCTACAATGGGTTTCACCAACAGGGTTAATGTTTATCGAAGCTTACAGGTAATCAGATCATTATATCCAAGTTTAAAATGAATTAATTTAAATGTTGAGTTAATCTGAGCTGTGCTGCACCATTTACTTGGATTGTGTTTTGTGATTTTAAACCATATATAAATAGTTAACCAGGAATTTCCAGGCAAGGGATGTCAGTGTTTTGTGTAGTCTGTGGTTAAACGTTAATGGGTGAAAGGCAACAATGTAAAGAAAAATTGTAATGTTAAATAAAAGCCACAATATTAACTCAAAATATGTACCGTTAACTTTCTTATGTTGCTATATAATGTTGTGCAGCCAAAGCAGGAATAAAATGTTACTTAAAAAGTCAGTTAATAGCAATCCAACCAACCAATATATCTGCCAGCTCTCGTCTGCAGAGATATCCACTGAGTTGAGGAAATCCCTTGTTCGCCGTCGCTGAACTACTCATTTACTGCTAATGGCCGGCAGGTTTAAAGTGGTAATCTCAAAGGTGTTCATATAAGTTCATAAGTGTCATGCGTCACTATTGCCGAAGGACGTAACAAAACGGTAATTAGCCCACTGATGAAAGCGCTTGCATAGGCATCATTATGAAGTGGGTGATTGAGATTACCACTACAAACCTCACTAGCAAGAAACCATAATTGAAGTTTAACCCAGATTAGTATGGTTTGAATATAACCCTATAATGGAACTGAACTTTAGTGCAAAAGGATTAATAGCTGAAGACAGCTGGATCTAAAGATTTGATCCAGGTTGGTGCAATGCATCCTTGAAGTTAAAGATGAAATAACAAACATTGTTGATGACCTGATGGCATTTATTAATGTACAAGATGAGAAGTAGTTGCAGTTCCAGCCCTTTCAATATGCTGGGAACCAACCAGTTTTTTTTTTAAACATCTGGAAACAAAACATCGACAGATTCATACATATAGAAACACATATTGGCCCAGAAAATACTTTCAGGCTGCTATTGGCCAATTCAGTCAGGCATCCTCATCACCATCATCTTCCTCAGTTTGCTCCACGGTGTGTCTTTATAAAAGAGGTCCGGGACTCCACAACCATCTTCCCCTCCTACTTCTTCTTCCTCTCCTGCGTGCTGGTGAACCACTGGTCCAGCAGCTTCTTGCTGTAGTAGATCTGCCAGGCGTGCACCTGCACCGCCACCACGATCACCAGATACATGACCGACACGGCCGACACGCCGAAGATGAAGCGGTAGGCCTTGCCGTGGCGGTACAGCTGCTGCGCCACGGGGAACATCTCCATGGCGCCGTAGAGCAGCGGCGCCACGCAGAAGAGCCCCGAGCTGATCATGGAGATCACCAGGTAGCTGATGTTGTTTCGTGGTAGCGCCAAGACGCTGAACACGCACGGGACGATGCTGAGCAGGTAGGGGTACTCCCACTGGTAGGGCGTGGCCACCAGACGATGGGGCACCAGGCCCAGCTGGCTCACAGTCACCTGGGCCGCACACACAGAGAGAGAGAGACAGAGAGAGAGCTTGTATACAAATGCTGCAGGAAAACGTACTCCGGTTTGGCCGGTTTTATTAGTGCCTAATCTCCCACAATCTGGCCACCTATGTAAAATATTAACATTTCAGCTGCTATGTCCCTGCACCCCACTCATTACCTCACTTCATTTTATTCTTTTAGAAATATTGTATACTATTTAATACTATTTATTGTGTTGGCATAGGTGTTTTATTCTGTTTTAGCCTGGAGTCTATTTTATTCTTATTTATTCTTAATTGTTTGTATTTGTTGAATGACCCTGAGCAACAAGAATTTCACTGCTGGTAATACTGTACATTGTTATCCAGTATGTGACAATAAACTTGATTGATTGATTGACTGACAATTAGCATTTTTTACCACCAGGTGTGTTGATTAGCCATCATGAACCACTTAAAAACCTACCCAATAGGGTCAGCACAAGTGGGAGTGTCTTCCACCCAGATCAATGCTGGAAAGGTGAACCTAACCAGCCTCCCCAGACAACCGGTAGACTGATCTAACAAATCTAGTGTTGTCCTTTGTGTACTTAAGCTGGTTTAAGTTACCTGAGCTGCCATCAGGAGCCAGATCAGTGCGTGGACAATGTTGAGCTTGCGGACCTCAGACTTCAGCGCCACACTGCGGAGCAACAGAGGAGCAGTAGATGTGTAAGCCTTTTACCTTCCAGCACAGACCGGTTTCACAGCATGTAGCGAGAGACTCATGCAATGTTAACTGTATCAACAAAATGAGTCACAGCTAAACACAGTCATGTAGCAGAGGCATTTGTCCAAAGCGACTTACTGAATTTGAATACAATTTTAAATATTTAGTTAAAGCAGGGCTCTAGTAGGGTTAGACATATTGCTAGAGGACACCTACAGGTTCTTGATTCCAACCTGAAACACACCCTAACCAAAAGACGATCACAATAGAGGAGGGAGGGGGGTTTGATTGACTGCGTCGGCAGCTAAAAGACAGTTTGCGAGGAACCCAGGTTAATTGTTAACACTGTCAATCTCAAGGTGAAATTCTACCACTCTCACGGACGTACGTGTGTTCTGAAGTCAGTCGGCGAGCCATCTATTCTGTTTAGCAGCTCCCACAGCTGTATCTCAACTTCATCCCACAAGTAAGCGCAATCAAACTGCCATTCTCTAGGTCATTCTCTGCCTTCAAACAAACAGATAAACAAGTTTTGTGTTTTCTTTTTTTTCAATTTCCCTTCAGGGATTAATAAAGCCTCTGTCTATGTTTACAAGCCACTGCACACGCTCACAGGATTTAGAGATTGAGGAGCATGCAGTTAGAAGTCTTGAATGTTAATGCCCTGGTTATGAGCATGCATTTTGGATGGTGGATTTGTAATTGCTTCAACCTTCCCATTGCAATGGAATGGCTCATTGGAGGACATTTTTACTTGTGTTCAGTTGACTGTCTCATTGTACAGACATTCACACAACCAGGAACTGAGCACTGATCACAACCTCTTATACTTACC
>OMKQ01057420.1:0-11135 GCA_900302335.1 Phycis phycis | reverse complement strand
CCTGAACAAACCCTCACATGCATGCACAAACACGCAGACACCTAAACACCCATCCATACACACACACACACACACACACACACACACACACACACACTTGGTGTTGTTGCAAAAAGACTGCTGATGGTAGGTTTTCCACTGGATGTTGGGTTGGAGATGGCTCCATGCGTTAATGGGTCACGTGACGATGACAAAGTGGCACAGAGGCACATGTCAGAGTAAATAAAACATGAGCTCAAAGATTCGTCTGGTTCCCAGGCTATGCTTGTATAGTATCTTTTAAAGAATCCTGTGTTGTGTATTCCCCTATGTAACCAGCTCCTCTACTCCGTCTCTCCCTCTGCTGTTTCCTATTAACCTAAACTAACAGTAATGTTTAAGACTTAAGCTACGCCAGGTGCTTTGTCCATCCTTGCTTCCTCCTCCTCTACCTCTCACACGGCTTTCACTCTTTAACTCCCGCCCCCTGCACTGGGCTCCTCCTAACCCTATTGGCTGCGTCGTTCCCAGGACCAGATCCTGTCGGAGCTCCACAACGGCCTGCAGCTGATCAAGGCAGACCTGAGGAGGAAGGACGAAAGCCTGGCCAAGCTCCAGGCCTCCCGCCCGCCTCCCTCTGGCCTCGCCCACCTGACCACGCCCACCTCCTGCAAGAAGAGGGGCTGCGGGAACACCGAGAACCAGCCGCCGGAGAAGCGCAACTTCCTCACCTCGCTGTTCCCCAAGCGCACGCCGATACGCAAACACACCACCGCCCCCGGGCCCCCCGGGCGCGGCTACGACGTCAGCACACCGTCCGCCCGCATCCTGCGGTCGCGCCAACCGTCTCCGCCCGCCAGCCCTGCCACCCTGCCGCGCTCCTTCAGGGGGAAATACTGAACTGTGGAACACTCGGAACACTACTAGCTTTACGATTGGTATTACACGCATGCATGCATGTTGTATTTCCTGTTGCACGGTATAAAAAAAAAAAGAATGCATGCATGTATATGCGGTGTTGGTCAGTAGTTGAAAGTTGCTCCGCACATTTAAAATGTGCTTTTTTCTATTTTTAGTTTTCGGACGACGCGTGTATAAAGTCGTATGAGGAGGCCCGTATTGTTTTGTAATGGCTTGGGATCCAATAAAATAATTCATGTTTTTATTGCTACGGTTGGGCGCTACTTATTTATGTTTTCAGTGTTGAAGCAGAAGTTATGGGCGTTTATATTTGTGAGAGAAGCACAGTCCCACTGAGCAGAACTCCAGGGTTCTAGGGATGCAGGTGAGATTCCCATCTGCATCGAGGATGTTTGTTCCCCACGGTGCGTGTGTGTGTCTGTAGAGATCTACCGGTGTGAGACTTGTTATGAGGAAGGAAATGGATGAAATGTGCATGTTTTTTATACCCTCTTTTTTTTTTTTACTGATGATTATGGCAGTATTTATCTCTGAGCATAAATTGTGTCCACATGTTTTAGTATGACTATAAACAAACTGTACCCTGAAGTCTGTATAATCAGTGCAGACTTGGACTGGGAATGCTTGATGTGTGACCAATAAAAATATATACATAAACGCCCCATTGACTGCTGCGAAGTCAACATTACCGCCATATTGGAGAGGCCCGGTACCGACCAGTAAACAAATACAAGTAAACAGGGAATGTACCCACTAATGTGGTCACCCTTATGCTGACCACACCTGCACAGGTGTACCACATCAACTGACCACCCTCAGCTTTGCCCACTGGCTGCGAGATGGGAACCGAACCAGAACAGTGTCGTCACAGTTCGAAATCCCGGTAAGACTCACCGCAACTACACTTTTACGCTTTGCCACACCTGCATTCTTGAAAAGTGTTTATTCACATTTTAAACAAAACCTTTGACACTTGGTGAATCCTGTCCCAATGTAAACCCAACAAAGAACATGCACAGGAATATATACTCATATTTACATTAATTTACAATAGGCCTCGTTATACATTTTCTTAAGAGTGCCATGAAAATGCAAGTATACTCATTTCAAATAAAAGAATCCTAACAGGTGTATTTATCATTTTCCAGTTTTTGTAAAACAAAAAAGAAATACCTAACACCTAAGTGTAAATTAATCAATGTCAATGTGTGCTCAAACTCAAACGGCTACCAATTCTAAGTAGAGACGTGTGGCTGGTTTTTCTTTTCCTCTCTGTAGAATCCATGGAGTCCATGCAAAGAGTCAGGAGGAACCAATGCGACCGGGGAGAGTGTCAGGGCGTGAAGGAGGACAGATTAAGCGGCGACACCCTCTTGATGGGAGTGTTGGTGTCCGACAGCGGGACGAACAGTTCTGCAGACGGCGTCTCGATCTGGTCCCGGACCTGGGAGATCTGTCTGAGGAGAGCCTTGCCTTCCTCCCGCGCCTGAGGACCAACAGGTATGACACATGTTTTATGTACATGTTATACATGCATGTTATGCACGCATTTCATATATAGTACGTTATAAGTGCATGTTATGCACACACGTTTCATATACATGTTATACACACAAATACATTTACTATGGTCATTCATCTGACGCTTCTATCCAAAGCCACTGAAACTGAAATCCATGATACGGATACATTTCAATGTCGTGGAGGAGCAGGTAGGGTAGGGTAGGGTTAGCAGGCCTACACGTAATGAGGCTGCAGACATTTGAGATCAAACCCAGAACCTTTCAGCTGGGAGTTGAACACCCTTACCATTACACACTATACAAATCATTTTGAATATGAGCCTCATCGTTATATTTTTTTGAAGAACAACTTTTTTCATACTTTGTTTCGTGCAAATGAGAGTAAAATTCCTTGCATGTGTAAAAGCTGAAGTTTGACCAACAGAGCAGATTCAGATCATGACTCTGATTAGCGCCGAGTGCTGCCGAGTGGTGGGAGAGGTGACTCACGTCGTTGTAGTCGCAGCAGCGCTGGGCGCAGAGGGACGCCTCGTCGTACAGCTTGTTCTTGAAGTAGTACTGGCCCAGGTAGCGTAGCGCCGTGCTAACCTCGGCGTGCTCCAGCTGCTCCTGCACACGCAGACACCAGGCAGGGTCAGGGCTCTGTGTTTGTCACGTCACCTCAGTATGCACGGGTGTAATCTCGGATCCGGCTGTCCCACTATGTTAGAGCAGAACTTTTCGTCACAGAGCCCGGGCAGGAAACCAAAAGCCAAAAGGGGTGGGGCTATGGCTAGTTTCCTGTTTCGTTATTGAGATATTCTACCAAAGCGAAACGAACACTTTAATAGTTTACTAAGGCTGGTCGAGTTTGTGTTTGCATATTAGGCGCTTAGGGAAAAAGAGAAACACCCCGATGTGAGTGAAAATCATCGGTGTAATAACAGTAGCAAATGTCCCTTTTTGTCACATACCTCAGTACGCGGTGCAATTTTATGACAGTTGGTTCATGTTCTGCGTGACATGTTCTGTCGCACACCATGTATACAATTAAAATTACAGTGGAAATGGACGTCTCAGGACATAATAGACAGGAAAAGCCACACTCTTAATGCATTACTAATCAGTAATTAGTAGCAATTTAAATGGATTTCGAAAGCTTCAGTTGTGAGACATCTTATTAAAAAAACATTTATGAACAGATCATGGGTTCCCATTGACTTTTTAGTTACTTTTCTTGGGTCACTTATCCAAAGTGACTTGGTGACGTCAGACGCATGTTATGGAGGAGCGTGTGGGGGTGAGGGCACCTTCAGGATGATGCCTACAGGTTGTGGAGATCAAACCCGGTGCCTCCTGGCTGGGAGTCAGACACCCTCGCCATGACGCTATGCTACCGCTAACCGACCGGACCGATTGTGTTTGCTGCGGGTGTGACGGCGGACGCAGTGTGTGGGCAGCAGCTCACCCCGCAGGAGAAGATGTCCTGGATGTAGATGATGTAGGACTGGGCTGCGTCGTCGGACTCCGTCAGCTGCTCGTGGAGCCTGTCGACCACGAGGCGCACAGGCGAAGGGTTAGCGCACGCACAGGAAATGCAGTTTTGTCCATTTACTTTCCAAGCTTATTTCCCCGTGAATAAAGCATAGTTGAAACTGTGGACTTATTTTTCAGCAAAATGGAATCACCATAAATCCCTCCAGGAACAGATTAGTTTTTTGCCATTGAGTGTCACGTGGGCAGACCTGACCTTTGAACCAACAGGAACAGCCAGAGGACCTCCTCTACACTGCTGTAGGTACTCCCACGCCATGTGGTGCCTTTTGACTGCGACACATTTCAAATATCAGCAAGAGGCGCTACTTACTTGGCGAGCTTGAGAAGCGCCATTTTCTCCACATCCCCCACAGAGTACGCCCTCCAATAACACTAGATGGACGGGGTCAAGAGTCAAGGGTCAAAGGTCAAAGGGTGGCCAAATCGTTTGGCCTTTACTTAATCATCGCGTGTCACACAGAGGTGTAGCAGACAGGGGCTCTTGTGCGGGGGGGGGGGGGGGTTACCTTTTTAGCCTCCACTTGTTGCGATAGCTTTTCGTAGCTCTCTCCCAGGGCGACCAACATGCGCGAGTCATTGGGCCTGAGTGAACAAGAACACACCAGGATGCGGTCAGTGGGCACGCCCCACAAGTCGAGCCAATACGAAGGGGCCCCTCCCTATTCTACCATCAGGTGTGCCGTAGATTAGCCATGAGAAGGGTGGAGTAGCCTCCCAGTTGCAACAGTCTATACTGGGTAGGCTGATGCATTTATCACACATCTGGTGGGACTCATCACTCAAGGGCAGATTTTTAAATGCCCTATTTGAAGAAAGAAAGCACACCTGGCAGCGCCTTAATTGCATTAATTGCGTAATTGTGTTTAGGAAATAACCACGACAAACAGATGCCGGGTGCGCTTGATTCGTGTGCACAGGACTGACCGGAGCTGGTGGGCCTTCCGGTAGTAGTACAAACAGTAGAAAGGCATCTTGAGGATCTCGTAGGTCTGGCCCAGGCCGTACCACGCGCGGTAGTCCCTCTTGTTCACCTCAATGGCATGTCTGGTGGAAGAGGAGATCAACTTCATTGTTATACATGTCTATATATATCTTTATCTGTCACAAAAACATCAACACTTATGCATCTCCAGTCTTGTAATTGCTTCAGTACCTCTGAAGCATTTGGCTTCATTTGACTACTTTTACTATTCAATAAATCAAATCATCTTACCTATATATTAAGTCATAATGTCTGGCAAACATATTTATATCAACCCACATATTGAGATGCTAAACTTCGCTAGAAGGGGAATCGTGGACCTTTAGGATTGTGTTGAGCTATGTTACGCTAGCATCTGTAGCTTTACAGTAATCGACGCTAAGCGAAACCCCCGTAGGCCCGATATAGAAGAAGCCAAGTTACACCTGGAGACCCCGACACAGAAGACGCTAAGCTATATACCTGTAAGCCTGGATGGCGGCAGAGGTGTTCTTCATCTCCATGTACTCGTGGCCCATGAGGGTCCAGGCCCCCAGGCAGCGTGGGTTCAGCTTAAGGGCCCGCTGGAAGTACAGGGCCGCCTTCTCATGCTGGGACCGCAGGCTGTAGTAGTTACCTGTGGACCAACACAGACCGGTAACTCTTAGCATTAGCAGCTAGTTACCTGAACAAACTGATAGTTAGCACTCGCCGAATTAGCATTCATTTCCAAGCACACCATTACCACCTAGTAGTAATGGGTACCGTAGTTAGCTGCATGCAAGCAGACATTAGCACTTAGCATTAGCACTGCAGTTCGGGCAAGTCCCTAGCCCTAGCAGGCGAGCTCTAGCACAGAGAGATTTGACAATCAGGCCACACTTCCAGAACAGACTCTCCAGTATATAAATTAAATAAATGTATATTGAATTAATGAATATTCACTGATTGAAACCCACTTAATGCAGCGGGTGTACGTCTACGTTTACTCTTAAGTTCACGTGAGAAGAGATGCTGAGCAGTGGCTTTGCTGTCAGTTTGTTTACCACATTTCTTGGGATGCACTTTCTGCCCTCTGGCATTCAGAAAACACATTCATTTATCCAAGAGCACCGAATTGCCTTTTAAACACACTTTTGAACAGTTTGAGCAATTCCAGGCATTTGAAACCTTTTGAATGCGGCCCACTTTTGTCGTCCCTGTTGGGTACTACCAAGCTTTCTGGGAAACCATTTGATTAACTCAAAGCACTAATAGGGGCCATCTAGAAAACACTCAAAAAGCAACAGTTACAAATAACTGAAACACTCATGGCACCGTCTTAGAAATGCCAGTTGGATCCCTGAATGCGACGATGTAAATGTTCCGCCCGTGGAGAAAATGGGCACTTTGCACAATGTTGAACAAAGTGCAGGCGCGGGTTCCCTGGGTGCGGGCAAAACTGGCGAGTTCGCGTAGGCCGGCGAACAGCGAGTCACTGCCATGTGCGCGCACTTCATTTAGCGGGGGCGGGGCCTCGCCGTGCATGGGCGGGGCCTCGTCGTGCGTGGGAGGAGCCTCGACACTCACCGATGACGCAGCAGGTCTCCACCCTGTACTTGTCGATCTCCACCAGGTTGTGGGCCAAGTAGCTGAGCTCCGGCTTCATGCTCTGCAGGGGAACAGAGGGGGAGAACAGAGGGGGAGAGCGTCACACCGCTGCTGGTGTAACCGGCGTGCAGGTGGAGACAGACTGGTGTGACCACAGTGCATATATACCGTAGAGGGGATGAGGCTACGGCCACCTAGAACTAGAACAAATTGAAACACTAAAACAAGAATGGGACGTGCTGGTTTTTTTGGCCAACATAGTAAACATAGTAAATGCCATTTGTTCAATTCCAAAACTTTTCTCCCAAGCGGCCAATACTGCGAGTGCATTCTTGTTCTCCCCAGTAGAAACTCTAGTATAAAATCCCCCACATGTGTAAACTATCCCCACAAGACAGGTAGCAGCGACTCCAGCCGACTCACCTTGACGTAGAGCAAGTTGGAGAACGTGTCCATGTTCTCGATGCGGTACGGATCCTGGCCTCTCAGATCATTGAACAGAGCCAATGCCTGATCAATATCTGGAACACAATACGATAACCATTCATGTACTGCAAAAAAATAACCCAAAAAGGCTTTTTTTATTTCAAGGCTACAGTGAAGCTTTCATGAACCTCTGATGTTGTGGTAGGCCACGGCGATCTGGGAGATGATGTAGGTGCTCTTGGAGAAGCCGGCCTCAATGAGACTCTGGTACTTCTGCAGAGCCTCCTTGATCATCTGCAGCTCCGTGTAGATGTGGGCCATGAAGAAGTCCTTGATCCAGCAGTCCGGCAGAGACAGGGACTTCAGCTGGAGGGAGGGAGAGGCCACAGCTGATTGGCTGACAGGGACACTGGCTGTGCACAGCAAGATCCGCCGGGCGGAGCCGTTTCCCAATGAGCTCACTTAAGAGGCATCAGTTGAATAATAAGCAGCAGAGTTTTGTTTATGGAGAAGATCCATGGACAACCTAACCAATAATTTGAACTAATACCAATAATTTGAAATGATTGTTTTGTAAATACATCTGAAGTGGCTATGACCCCTTTACAGAAGATATTATATTTAATTCACTATACACTGTGTTTTTGTTTTGTATTGTGTTCTTGTATTTGTCTCTCCACTTGTAAAGCAGCGTGGGTTCATTGAAAGGTGCTATACAAATCAAATGTATTATTTTGGCATCCAATTATGTATACTCATTATACAAATGTCATACCATTTGGAAATGGCTCATTAGCATAGGCATGTGTAATTAGTAGTGTTAAGCAATGGATGGAAACTGAGCAGCCAGTACCATTTCACTGTTGGTGACCAGAGTAATGCATAGTGTCCTATTGAGCATGTGTAGAATCTTGAGCAGCCAGTACCATTTCAATGTTGGTGACCAGGTTGCAGAGCTCCAGCCAGGCTCCCCAGTGGAGAGGCAGGGTGTGGGTTGCCTCCACAAACACCTCCACCGCCTCCTTCAGCAGGTCCAGCTTCCGGAGCACCACACCATATCTGTACACACACACACACACACACACACTTAATGGCCGTCTCCGACCCTCAAACTGATGCACTTTTTGTATTGTGTGTGTGTGTGTGTGTGTGTGTGTGTGTGTGTGTGTGTGTGTGTGTGTGTCTTACAGGTAGAGCTTTCAGTACTGTGTGTGTGGGATCTTATTGGGAGAGCTCGCAATACTGTGCGTGTTCTCTAACATGTAGAGCTCTCAGTACTAATTGTGTGTGTGTGTGTGGAGGGGTCTTACATGTAAGGCTCTCAGTAATGCGCATGCGGTCTTACAGGTAGAGCCCTCAGTGCAGTGTGTGTGTGGGGTCTTACAGGCAGAGCTCTCCATACTGTGTGTGTGTGGTCTTACAGGTAGAGGGTGAACCCGTCGAGCTCTCCGGCTCCATGCTTCTTGCTCAGCTCCACACGGAGCTCCCGGAGGGCCTCGTTACGCACTTGGCCCTTCTCTAGGGGCCCTGGAAAAACACACGAAGTAGAAGGCCAGTCCAGAGGAAAAGCATGCTAACAATAATAACATAATTCTAAATGGTACGTGTGGTGCAATAGCACTACAGATGGTTTCTCACCCAGACTGTCCACGGTTTCGTCGTCTTTTTTCTTCTCCCCGGACTGTTGAGTTCAGAAATAAAGATGAACAAATGAACGTGTATGCGGTGAATTAAACACATGAATTGATGGGACACCACATGAATTGTTTTGATGGCCGTCAGCCGTGAGATGATATGTGAAACAATAGGCAGACTAAAGTGCTTCACATTACAATCAATATCTCAACACATCTCAAAACCTTTCAATAGGCGCAATATCATGGAGTGTTCAGATAAACGTGCACCTCGTGCACATGAGCACACAATTAAACGTGAAAAGCACCAAGGCTCCATCTTCTCTTACCAGATAGCGCGAGTACATGTAGAGAAAGTAAGCCTTTTGGCTGTGACAGCCACGTAAGAAGTAAGCAGCCCGGTCATATTCCTTGAGGTCAAAGTACGACTTGGCCAGGGCGAAAGCATCTAGATCTTGAACATCTTCCTAGTGTGTGAGACAAAGACAATAGCTTTTTTTTAGCTTCTTACAACCTGGAAACACATTGACTGCAGCGGGCAGTGTTATTATATAGGCACACAACGTTTGCGTACATTAAACGAAAGAAGCCTCATTTAATACAAACCTCAGTAACGAGAGGCGGTAAGGGTAATTCATCCTTTGGAAGAGGGTCCAAAGCAAAAGCCAATTCCGAAGCCCTAAAATAGAAGATACAGATTCACTAAGCAAGCACTCATTATTGACATATCCGGAGGGAATTGTTCCAGTGTATATCGTCTTGTATAGGACAAGAGATGTGAAGATGGGACAGAAATTGCGGAGAATATCCTAAATCCATCCTAAATAAAAAGGTAGACAGTTCCATAGCATCTCAGATTCCAGTTTGATCTTCTGAAATGGAAAGCTCGTCAATTAAACTAACTAAATGGTTATTTAGTGTGTGTGTGGGTGCGATAATTTTCTCAGCCTCCATTAAGGTATCCACGACCACGTCTTAATTGACTAATATCGGAAGTCATTGATTATATCCTGATCATAACTGCAAACTGTTCAAGTGAATGGATTTTGTGTTAGCCCATGCTAATCAGACAATGATCTATAAAGCCTGTGTACTGCATTATAAAAATAAAGATCGCGTTTCTTCCCAAATGTAAATCACACAACAGCTTACCACTTCACGCTATGTACAAGTCCTCTCTCTTTGCAAAGCGATATCACAGATATTAGTTGTTTTTTGATTTGCACCAAGTCTCCAAACTCACTACACAGAGCCGCCATTTTCATATTTGAGTGAGGGGGCATGCCATTGGCTGTTGAAGAACGGTAGTCCCGCCCAGCCCAGTAGTCAACAGCTACCGTTCCTCAACAGGAACTACGTAAAAAAATCCATAAAATGTTCATAAAAACTATAAATACAAAAATATTGCTAAAAGGTCTGTCATCTTACTTATCTTATATATAATATACGTTTAAAATACTTTAAATGAAGCAGCCTTTCTAAATATAACACCAAAAAATATACATAAAACAAAAAAAACAACATAATTCTCTCCATGTTATAACTCTTTTTGTTCATTTCCATGTTATTTTCCTATTACCCTTTTCCCTGAGAGATGCAGGCCACGTATTGGTTTAACCCAATTTTTGCAATCTAATGGTTTACCCGTAATAATTAATAAAGTGTCGAACATCCCTTCCATTAATTTTATCTTAATGTCGGAAATTTGAATAACCAGCGTAGAGTTAGCGTAGAGGCCAAAGGGACGAGGGACGAGTAGACGCAGCTATTTAACACAATCTATGCTACGTTGACTGTTATGAACAATACCCAGTTGGACCATAAGGTGGCACTAAATAACTGTACTTTACTTTGCCTCAAACCCGCGCTCACTTGTTTATTTATTTATTTTTTATTTATTTAGTTAGTTAGTAGCTTACTCTGTTTCAGTATAGTTCTTTAAACTATATGGCTTTTTAGAATTGTTCATATCTTCCCACATTCATTCATTAATGTTCGATCGTTTCGACCTGCTCCGGGAAACCAGCAGTCTTGTTATAGGCCGTGCAGCATAGCGCACTCTCAAACGTTTATGTTGGGAGCGATAAAAGACAGAGCAATACCTGTGCCCGAGGACGACAATTATTTTAAGCATGACATGTACAAATATTGCATCAGAATCCCCTGTCGCTATTTCTTTCTGACGCTGTCCCTCTGCGGTCCGGCCCCGGCGTCCGCTTTAATGCTGTGCCTCTTCTTCTATAATGGCAGATAATGCGCACTTTAGTCTGTTGACACATCTTCCTCTTTCTCGCTCGGCCCGTTCTCTCAACAGAGCAAAAACCATTTAAGAAAAGTGACAAAGTAATCAAGTAGAGCTGTAGTGTACAAGGGCGAGCGCACGGTTCAGCGAGCCGCTTGAAAGACGCATTAAGACAAGTTAAGCATAGGGACATTGTTTTTCAACCTTCTTCACTTTCTTCTTCTCTCACCCCATCTCTGCTTTCTCTCTCTCTCTCTCGCTCTCTCTCTCTCTCTCTCTCTCTTTCCTTAACGCTCTCTCTCTATTTTTCTCACTTCTTTACG
>OMKQ01057379.1:5994-22723 GCA_900302335.1 Phycis phycis | reverse complement strand
CACACAGCCAGTTCAAAGTTGTGACTATAGTGGGCTGCTGCACACACACACAAAGTGTCAAATTTGTATTGATTGATTACTATTATAATCTTTATGCTTCCTTTGGACTTATTTTGGCAATGGCCACCATACAATGTGTTAAGCCTGGTTCAGTCGGGGTTATATTTGAATCAGTTGACCTGATTTTGGGGATGTTTTGACCCAACTTGGGCAGAAAGCCCGGGAGCGGGGAGCAGTCGTTGAGCGGGAGCCCTACACCATGGAGGACGGCCACGGCAGGGTGAAGCTCGCCGTGCTCCGAACGGTAAGGGTCACCATGGCGACGAGAAACTATTTCAAAACAACATTTAATTACATCTATGCATACCTATAAATACTCTATTAAACATGTCACAGCTCCATGAGCTTACTTAGTTAATATAACAGTAGCTAAAGCTATCATGTATCAAATAGAAAAGCTTTCACATAGAAAAATGGTTTCTTTGTTTTGATCCAGTATGGGGACACGACACACACGCTGGTGGAGCGGACATCGTACAGTGGCCTGTTCCTGCCTGGGTTCAACCCCCCGCTGCACACAGACCCCCTGCTGGCCACACTGTCAGTACAGCCTGGACTCACCACGTACCATAGCTGTGTTTTGTTAATGATGTCAATTTTCTTTGTTTCTTTCGGTCATCTTTGCAGGCCGAGTGGGAAGCTGAACTTCATCGATCACGTTGTAGGAAACCAAGGAGATGATGAGATGGTTCCTGTGGTTGAATGGTAACGTGCAGCAATTTGCAGATGAAACTGCATTATTTGAGAAAGACCTTTGTAAATTGTTTCATGTAAATCTCCAAGAAAAGTGTTCAGGTCTCTGCATACAAACTAGAGTTGGGTTGCATGTGTGTGTGTGTGTGTGTGTGTGTGTGTGTGTGAGAGCGTGTGTGTTTAGCACGAAAAAGGCAAGTTCCTGTGCTTCGATCATTTGATATTTTGGGTTGGAAATGCAAAACAGGTACGGCTGCATGCTGAAATAGCTACCATTTCCCTACAGTGGTTTTTAAGAGACCCACCATATCTAGGACTGGGTGGGCGTGCAGTCGGGCCTGGGCTGGTTAGAACAACCCAGATCATTTTGGAATGCTTTGTGTTCCATCATGACTTGGCACATTTTTGTTGGTAATCAATCTCCAGGGGTTTTCCACATCTGGGTCAGATTGTAACCATGCTGCAGGGAATGGGCTGTTCCTTCACTGAGCCATATCATTGGATGAGGAGAAGGGTCATATGACCCAAGGTACACATGGAGCTGGTATATTATTATTTGATCTAATGACACACAGCAAAACCTGTTTCAACAGTGTGTAACTGTACTATGTAACTAAACACAAGGTGTTCCTCTCAGCATGAAACAAGCTATCACATAAAACAGGACCACCCATTCCTCCAGTGAATGTATTATAGGGCAATGGTGACTTTCATCATCTGAAAGCAAGTGGTTTGTTTCTTCACAGTCTGGTGTGACCTTTGGTTGATGACACCAGTGATGTTTTCAGGTACCGGAGGAA
This sequence comes from Phycis phycis, assembly GCA_900302335.1. Lineage (NCBI taxonomy): Eukaryota > Metazoa > Chordata > Actinopteri > Gadiformes > Phycidae > Phycis > Phycis phycis. Next base: position 21,170 of record OMKQ01057379.1, on the reverse strand, counting down.
CCTACTCTTCCACCGTTTCTGGTCGGTGGACGACAAACAGCTGCAGACTGAATTCAGCGCCCTGCGCTCCGTTGTCGTGGCCAACTATGAGGAGACTGTGAAGATGCCCATCAACGAACCTGCCACTGGGAAACGCAAGTCTCAGATCCAGGCACGTGTTGGGATTCTGCTGCTTGTTTGGCCACACCATATAACACAACAACTAGGATGTTGTTGTTTTAATTGAAAGATAATTATTAATTCTGATTATACAGTTTTATAATAATTTCAAAATGTTTCTATGCTGACCACTATATGACCCTGAAAGGAAATATTTAACTATTGTAATGTGTTGATGTAAAACATGACAATATCGATCAATATCAATTAAAAAAGAAAGTACAAACTTATGTAGTAGCATAAATGGAGATGATTGTGGCCCCTCCCTTCATGTGACCAACAGGAGTATGTGGAGTACTACGGGGGTGCAGGAGTCCAGCACATTGCAATGAACACGTCAGATATAATCATCGCAGTGAGTACCTCCTAAAACATCTGCAGTATTAACTAGTTTTGCATAGTATTAGCAGAAACCATAACCTTGCCATGCCCACATTCTACAGACATGATATCTTCATTACAAAAACAACTGCTCATGAAGTATATCAAAAAAATAGGAACAACTTAAGAACAACAACACATTTTCGGTTCATATGTTATTTTGCAGATTAAAAACTTGAAGAAGCGGGGGATGGAGTTCATGTGTGTGCCAGACACGTACTACGACCAGCTGAGGGAGAACCTCAAACACTCCAAGGTCAAAATCACAGAGGATCTGGACGTGCTTCAGGTCAGGATGCCATGGATTTTCCCTTAAAAAATGTACTAAAATGTGTATCTATCCCTTTAAATGAGAATAGAAGGGACAACTAAAGAAAGAATTGAAGATATTCTGTTAAGACCATAACTATTAGGCATTCATTGTGTAACACAGTGTAACATATTATTATGTTTTCAGGATTTAAAGATCCTAGTGGATTACGACGACAACGGATATTTACTCCAGATCTTCACCAAGCCAGTTCAGGATCGGCCCACAGTGTTCCTGGAGGTGATCCAGAGACACAACCACCAGGTGAGACACCGTCAGCCTTCCAGTATACATATTAATGTATATATATTAATGGAAGCAAACTCTTTACCCACAAAGCACTGAGGGGGTGGGGAATCGAGTGTCTCACCTGATCCTAACAAGCTGTGTGCCTGCGTCTCCCCAGGGCTTTGGTGCAGGGAACTTCAAGTCTCTATTTGAAGCCATCGAGGCTGACCAGAACGCTCGGGGAAATCTGACGATCCTGACACCGCACGGAGATTCAAAGAGCATTTGAATCAACAATCACTATTATTGTGATTCATGCTAAGAGCCTGAGCCTCACCACTGTGAGCCATATAGCTGTTTGTCAAATGACAAAGGTAGGATATTCATGCACAAAACATGAGTGTAATAATGCCAAATGACCAAAAAATGTGTTTATCATATTATTCAACATTACTTAATATTGATATTCTAGTGATATTCTATTCTAACATGTGAAACTTGTATTGTAATGGATCCTGTCCATGAAGGCATGAACCAGTGCTCTTTGTTTCTATTGATAACAAAAATGAGGATGAATTCATTAATCATTCATAATTGCTTTATATAATAACAAATGTTCTGGACAGTATTGATACGTTGTCCCACAGAGGAGCTTGACACAAGCCGCTGTTTGCTGTCTCAAATGAAAGCATAATGAAGAAGAATAAAGTCTGGCTAGTGAATGGAAACTTGACAATACCTTATGTTGTACTTGAAGATGCTAGATGACTGTTATCTTTCTCAGACATGAAAAACATAACATCATTCCAAAACACAACTTAGGTGCTGTAGAATGCCGTAGAGGTTCCATAACCATCCGTCAACTACTAGTGAGTGAAATGCTCTGTGATGATGATCATGATCTGCTGTGGTTGACTGTGCCTCTGTATGGCATTTCAACCTTTACACTGCTCCTGGCTCCTGGCTCATTTTCTGATTGGTTTGGGGAATCAATCTTGCCTGTCAATTGTACTTGCACACAGCGTTATCATATCTGTGTGAATGCAACACTTCTCAATAGCAGAGAAACGTAGGTAAGGATGGAGCAGAGAGGGAGATGATCTTTTGGGGGTTGGCCTCTTCTGCTCTTCACAACTCTTAACTCTAACATAACTTGATCAGCATCAAGTTATAACTTCTCCCTGAACTGTATTGCAATGGTTCCTGGTCCACGTTACACCTGTTGTACATCCGACACAGTGTTCACTGTGTCCTCCCCCCAGACAGCAGTGGTGCAGGTTAGTTTAGGGTGCCATGGCAGCTGTCTGCTCCACACAAACAGGGGATCTTCTCGTCTTCAATGGGAAACTTGTAGTCATAAGTGATCTCCTCATTGATGCCGATTGGTTGCCTGGAGTAAATCACAATCTTCTTCTGGGATTCCACCGTTATGATTTTAGCATAGCAGTTAGGCTGTGGGACAAAAAGACAGTTTTGTGTGCTGTACAATGACTGTTCCGTGTAACTTTTTAAATAAACAACTGTTGTTATGACGATAATTAATTTCTATTTGATACCATAGATTTTTATACCATATTGTAAAGAAAACATGTTGCGGACCACTGTTGAGTTCTTTCTACTTCCACTTCTACAAGACCCGGTATTATATTGTATGTATAACTCCTTTTAGTCAATATCTATATAGGGTAGTGATGCGTGGTTACAGTATTTTCCCCCCCAAATCTGTGTATTGCTGTAACTTCATCCAATCCGCCATTTGTAAACGTAAGAAAATGGCACATGTATGTGTCTTATATTTTACATAAACTCGCTATTCTAAAATGGTATCCCTGTCAAGTGTTAGATGCTATGAAGTCAATGTTCTTCATAGCATAATAAGCTTTTTTTATTTAAGCAAAACATAATCGGACAGAAAAGTATTTAAGCCCTGCTGAACTACTACAATGGAAAATGAAAGCGGCATTTGCATGTGATGTAACGACTCCTTCCCCGTGACACCTTTGTTGCTTGTGTATGGTTGTTGTCAATTCATTTCCCCTCCCCTGCTCCCCTGCACACCTGCTCATCATTTGCAATCATCGCCACCACTCAAAAACCCTGCGCCCACCCCTGCAGCCTGCCACCCCTACAGCCTGCCACCGTACCATACACGGTTCAGCTACGCACCAAGTGTGAACTTTTATGTCCATCTGTTTTGCCTGCCAGTCGGTTGTTAGTCGCCTGCCTGCCAGTAACCTGTATACCTGTTCTCTATGTCATCTGGACAAGCAGCCAGCCCACCACGCTGCCAGCACTCACTCAGGATCCCCCCTGCTGCCCCCTGAATTCACTGAGAGCACTAACACCAGCCTACTGCCATGACCCTGCCTGGTTACAATACAGTATGATCTACCTTACCCTGTTTGTCCTTGTCTGCAATAGGGTTCTGCCTAGATCCGTGACATGCAAACATACATAACGAGTACAATAGGTGCAGATCTAGGCTACAATAAAATGCAATGTGTAAATAATGTAAATAAAATAATCTATCCAAACAATATATAACAAGAAAATCTGAAAAAATCATGTAGGATTTTGGCGAGCAGGCTATAATGGATAGAAAAACGATATGCAATACCAAACCTTAACTAAACAATTAGGATGGCATAAAAAGGCTGATGGCAAGAAATTAAGAAGCTGATTTTAACTAACATGTCCACAATCACCCGCATATAATAAGGCTGATTCACAATCTGCGGATATCAGGTCATCCGGATCAATTACTCAACCCACGTATCTCTAGCATGCATGTATGTGAATGACAATTACGAATATACACGCAAGATAAATGCACACAGACACTCACATTGCAGCTGTGATTGATGAAGCGTGCCAGGTTTCCACACTTGGTGGCATCTATGATGGTGTCCTGGTCAACCCGGAACAGATAGCTGCTCCCCATGCCCTGCTCCTCGTAGCGCTTTTCTCGCATGTCTGCCATGACCTGAGATGAATAAAAGATTTATGATATTTCAGGTGGGTCTTGTTCCTCTGAAATTCCAAGATGCCCTGTCTGTTATAATGGTTGGAGGCGGGATGAGCTATGGATGGGTTACAGTGTCGGATACCATGGTTATGAAATGATTGTATTAACCTATTACAAGTCATGGCTTTTGTTGGTAAGCATGTTGAATCTGAGTTGGCCAACTTTGGCTAATATTCGAGAGTTGGATGTTGGTGTTTGTTTTGACAGTGTGCAAGCACCTTAAGATGGCTATCGTGAAGTATTAGAATTAGAAATGGTTGGGTTGCATAATTGTTGTTGATGAACTTTGTATATAAAGATAAAAGAAAAAGTATATATATATATAATTAAAGAAGGTGGTGTGGTGTGGTGTGGTCAGAGTGTTGGACAGAGGGCCTCATGACTCTCACCAGTCTGATGGTCTGGCCTACATACTCAATGACCAGCTCATCTGCCGCTATGGGCTCCATGGCAAAGAGACCCCAGTCGTGGATGTGGCTTCTGGCAAAACGGATCATCTTCTTGCGGAACTGAGGTTCGAAGATAGGTAGCGATAGAGAGAGAGATTAGAACAATTGGGGAGTATTTTATTTGAGAAGTTGTATTTAAACCTTCATCATGTAACTTTATAATAATTCATAACTTCATAATTTGTGTTCAGATAATCTGTGGCAAGACATTTGCTCTTCTAACAAGGGGCAGTGGGGAGGGGGACTCAGCGGCAGTGGTTTGGTCCTAATGCTCTTCACTAGTGAGGGGAATCGTGTGCTAACCCTGGTTCCAGCAGTCTTACTGCACTGTAGCAGAACCTCTGAGTGCAGACAGCACAGAGCCTGTGCCACAAACCAAAAATTGAGACCCCGTTTCCTGTTTCGTAACAGATATATTATACTAACACTATATATTATAAAAACATATTTTTGTGAGTATGTATTTTAATAAGCGTATTGCTACATGGCCTATCTACACAGTGTTTATTGGAAAACTACACTTTTTAACTACTGCTTAGTTTGTGTTGCCAATTACAATTCACAGTTCCCCATCTCCAGCAATATTATTGGTCAAAACGAAACGAAGTGAAAGAAAGTGAAACGGCCGTTTACCCACACTTAAGTCGACTATATTCTGCTTATGTCTGATTTGTGCGCAAACCTTGAGCTGATTGAACTTGACCAGATCGCTGTCACAGCTGAACGAAGACAGCAGACGGCGCTGTTCTGATCTGAAGTCGGAGCCAGCCCTCAGGGAGCTCTGCAGATTGGTTGATGAGGAGATACCCTGTTGGGAAAAAAAAGCATCCAACCTTCATCCAACCTCTCCACACTACAAAGTCCAGGTAGGACCAATGTATGCTGTATGAATGTATGGACATGCAGCTTAGATACCAGTGTGCTTGTGGCTGGTGGCTCCAGTGCCAGTCGCACATCATTCAGATACTTGAGTTTATCAGTCCTGCTGATTGTATAGAAGCCCTCACTGCGGGCGCACCCTGTGGCGTGTTCGGTGTCATGGTCTTCATCACTCTCTGTGGAGGTGCTGGTCAGTGGTGAAGAGTCAAGAATGTAAACTCAGTATGTCACTTGGTATGTCACTTGTACAGTACATTTAATATCTAAACACTTGGAAGAAATTGTGCATTTTGGATATCTAACCTAAATCTACAACCACGCTGTGAAATAACATCTTTAAAGGATATGGGGGTGAGGCACCCAGAGGGTGTCACTGAGCCAGCCCAGGCCGTTGTCCCTGTGCAGCAGCCTCTGGTGGGAGAGCTGCAAGAGTCGGGCGTCCTCCTGATCCAGGCCCTCCCTCCATATGCTGTGGAGCACCTCCGTCTCCTCGCACTGAGAGCGGGACCAGCCGGGCGACCAGGAGGGAGATGATGCAGACGATCTCTGCCACTTTCTCCTCCTCTTCCTCTTCTCTCTCCTTTCCCTTTGCCACCTCCAATGCTCCCCACTCTCCCGGAAGGCACCCCTCTGTCCGTCCTGGTGCAGGAGCCCAGGCATGTTCTCCAGTCCTTGGAGAGGCCTGGAGGTGGCTACCAAGGCAAGCTGTGTGCCCTTGGAGGCCTGAGTCTCTGCTGAGGATTCTGGTAGCAAGCGAAGGGGAGGAGAAGACCCCCCAGTGGGCTGACCACCTCTCCTCCTCCTCCTCCTCCTCCTGTGGGTGGGAGGGCCATGGTGGAGGACGATATCCCTACCCGGAGTCCTGGGGGTTCTGACGTATGGGTGGCTGCCTAGGGACAGAAGGGGGAGAGGGCTGCTAGGCAACGGGCTACACAAGGCTGCCATGGCCCCTTCCGAAGGACTTGCCACTCCTCCTGGTGTGGCCGGGACCCTTGCAGAGAAGTGTAGAAGACCCCACCCTTTCCCCTCCTCCCTCCCAGGGGTTTTGGGCCTGTCCTGGTACGTCGGGTACAAGGTGTGGAGCTCAGAGGAGGGGGAGAGCAAGGGGTGGGATGCCAGTGCACCTGTCAGAGACAGAGAGAGGAGCTCATCTGCAGAGTCCTCCTCAACAATGCTGCGGCCTGGGGTGTGTGGCCGCTCAGCCTCCTCCACAGCAGGGGGCGTTGGCTTGCTCCCCATCAGGAGATCCAGGTCACTGTACCCTAGAGAGCCGGTCGGAGTGAGGGGCCGCAGGGGCTCCAGGGTCGTTAGTGAATTTGATCTCCATTCTGGGCTTTCCATCAGTAGGTCAAAGGTTGCCTCCATCTCTGCAGCAAAAAAACCCAACACATTTAAAAAAATACTTTAGCTCTTAATATAACTGACCATTTAAATGGCATTGTCAGAACATCAATCTTCGTTACCTTGCATAAATGGTGGGTGCATCTCCAGTAACGGGTCCAGCAGGGTTGTGTACTGGTCTTTCCTGGAACTCTCTTCTTCAAGACCTTTGGAACACTCCTGCGCACCAGTCAGCTCCAGGGCTCCTGGGGTGAGCGGGGTCTCGGGGGTACCGGGGGGCTCCTGGTCCATCCGCTCCTCATCCGACGATATCACGATACAGCCCTCATAGCTGTCCTGCTCTTTACAGTTATTATCTTCCTCCTCAGAGCTGAGCTCGCAGTCAGAGGAGCCCTCGTTACTCTCGGAGCTGGAGACAGAGGAGCCCTCGCTGCTCTCAGAGCTGGAGACTGAGAAGCCGTTGTTACTCTCAGAGCCGGAGACTGAGGAGCCCTCGCTGTCCTCCCAGAAGCTGCTGCCCACCTCTGAAAGAGACTCTTTGGTGGAAAAGAAGGAAGAGATGAATCCCTAGAGGAAAGTGAGTACGCTGTGTTCATCAGTGGTTCACATCTTACCTCTCTGACAGGACACAGTTTGTTCAGATAATGAACTGCAAGTCTGAAACCACTGCTGTAACAAAGGGGGTGGCACAGGGGTCTGTTTTGGGGCCTCTGCTCTTCATCATCTACCTCCTCCCACTTGGAAGTATCCTCAGACAACATCATGTTCAGTTTCACTGTTCACTGCTGATGACACCCAGCTTTATATGTCCACCAAACCTACTGCTTCTCTGCCTCCAGCTGCGATCACTGCCTGTCTTCATGACATAAACCTGTGGATGACTCAAATCTATCTAAAACCACCGCCTCCAAATAATTCAGAACCCTGCTGCCAGGATAGTAAACTGTTCAAAGTCAACAAACCATGTAACACGCTTGCTAATGGCTGACAGTCACCCACAGAGTGAGGCACATGCTCACTGCGATCCTCATCAGCTGCTCAGATTGCCCAAGATGAAGCTCAGCACCATGGGAGAGAGAGCATTCACCTACACAGCCCCAAGCTATGGAACTCACTTCCACATGACATCAGGCAGTGTGAATCCATTGCTCAGTTTAAGAAGAAACTAAAAATCTGTTCAGGCCCTACAGACTCTTTTTAATGTTTTTATTTGTATTATGATTATGATGATGATGATGATTATGATTATATTCTATTTATTTTAATTGTAATCATCATTGTTTTTTATTTGTGAAGCGACCTTGGGTGTCCTCAAAGGCGCTTGAAATAAAATGTATTATTATTATTATTAGTATTATTATTATTATTATTATTATTATTATTTGTCAGTAGGGTTGATCAGCAAGACCACTCTTATATATCTCAAGCCTGACCTGTATGTTTCCTGTATAACAACTGAGGTAGGCTGATGGGCATACGCCAGAGGCTTCGTAAGTTTTATTTTCATAATTTGTGTAAAAGGTTTGATTGAAGGATTTGGTCCACTTGCTAAGAACTGAGGTTCATTGTTGACGTTGTCTGTCGAAATGTAAATCAGACATTATTTTTGTAAAAAAAAAAAAAAACCTCTCTGAAATGTTCAGAAATTGGACATTTGGGGAGCCATTGACATTGATTATATTCCAAGTGTTTAGCAGCTCCAGGATTTGTATCTTTGTTTTGCCCACCAAATGGAAGTGCATAAGAACTACGCTGGATAGGTGGTTATCTCCAATAGTGCCCAAGAATGAACAAACTCCCAAGTTTGATTCTGTGTTTACATACCATTCACACTCAGATTTTGAGACTGTGACATGCAGTTCGAGTCCCAGCTAAGGGAGCAGCTACATACTAGTTTGACATGCAGTTGGAGTCACAGCTAAGGGAGCAGCTACATACTAGTTTGGAATAGAATGGATGTCAATTGCTCGCCAATTTCAGAACACGCATAGAAGAAGGGTGAGTTGAACAAAAACAATAGCTGATTTACATTTTGACTACAATCAATCTGGGGATTTAGCAAACCAGCTAAATCCTTTAAGATGTAATCCACGGCAAGATAAGATAAATAAATTAATTAAACCATGACTCCTGACCTTGACTGTTGAAGCCAATATGGCACACAATACTAAAACAGACATTTCCGCTACCGTACATGCTACTTCTTGTGTATGCTATTACAAATAGTGTATGCCTAGATGTATGTATATTTTTGTATATTATGTATGTTGGAATTCCCATGTATATTGTTACATATGTTTATATTATATTAGATATTTAGATTTTTCCTCTACACTGCCTTTTCTTCCTGGAGTATTGTAACAAATGCAATTTCCCTCAGGGATCATTAAAGTACTTCTGTCTGTCTGTCTGTCTGAAGTCAAAGTTTCCTTTCTATTTAGGTATCAGTTCCTATGTTGATACTATTATATGTTCATTACCAAATATGGCATGCAAAAAGGTTTACGTATGAATAAAAATACTTGCATTCACATGTTCACAGATTTTGAAAACATATGACAATGGCTACAACCCTTTTGAATATAGATTGTATCTAAATAACTATGTATCTACATGCATCTGTTCACACAAAAGGCACAACACACTCATCTCAGCCTGTTTAGACGTAAGGGCCATATGAAATGCCCACTGATATGCACACACATACAGGTTTCAGTTTTGTACCGCATCCATAGTTTGCACAGAAGATCTCAGAAAATAGGCGACTGTGGTGTACCAGTTTACAGCTTTGGAATATGTTGCAAATGATGTTGAATAATAGAATTGCAAGGGCTAGGAATCTTAGAATCATTTAAAAAGTATGCTGTGCCCACCGATGCTGCCTAAAAGCTTGCAGATGAAACCCCACATTATATTGGTTGACAATCGGTGATGTATTGACTATTACTACCTTTGGAGGTGGTTTTGGCAGCGGTTATCTACATGTCTTGTACAACCGGTTCAGATGGAGGAAACCTCTCTCTGCATGAGGATCCCACTACTGTTTCCAACTCTCACATTGAAGAGAAAATGCTTGTGTAAGCAGGGCCATATATTCATACGATATTTATTATAATGTTAGTAGCATACCACTGTCTGATAAACGCTCAACACTGGAGCAGATGACGTCTTCGCCCTCCTTCTGTCCTGTCTGCCTTTGTACATTCTCCTTCTCCATCTTCTCATGGTCCTCTATGAGACACTGACATTGATCACAAACATACACACGTTTTAGACTTCCTATCAGAATTAGAAATTAAATAGAGATTAAATAGATTTCCTATAAATTCATAATGGCATTAAGGGTTTGATTTGTGATTCATTGAAAACACATACTTTACCATTACTTTTTACATTTTTTGTCACTTGAAATATTGAATTAATTTAGTTTACTTATGTTTGGAAATCGCATCTCAATCATTTCAATCTACACAGGTCATTGGCTCATTTGGGCATCTATATAGGGCTTGTACATCAGGAGGCATCATGGGATTTTATGTTGGCCATACTATATTTAGCCTTAGCCTTTAGCCTTTAGTCTAGGCTAAAACAAGCTTCATTGTGCCATGACACGGATGAGAAACGCTGTGGCACTCACTCATGTCATTGAAAGATCATTTCATGATTAAATTACTAAACAATAACCAAAACGCTGTTACTACAAATAACATTCCTATGCACCTATGCTTCAGAAATGGAAGTGGTCATTGTGATGTGACATCGCAATGTACAAGCCAATGTACAAGCCAATGTACAAGCCAATGTACAAGCCAATGTACAAGCCAATGTACAAGCCAATGTACAAGCCAATGTACAAGCCAATGTACAAGCCTATGTACAAGCCAATGTACAAGCCTATGTACAAGCCTATGTACAAGCCAATGTACAAGCCAAGTACTATACTGGAATATCGTACAGATTGGTTGTATCCCATCTAACCTGGCTGAGAGCTCTGACTGCTTCCGAACGATCCTCTTCTTTCTGGTGGAGGATGTGGTCTTCATTCCTCTCTGCGTCATAGTCTGCCTCGTCGTCAGTGTCCAGCAGCAACGGCCGAGCATGCCGGCGCCTCAGAGCAGCACCACTGCCGCTCCATGCATCAGCATCCTCCAACTTGCGTTTGTCTGCTTTGCATACCTTCTCCAAATCTAACACGTGTGGTGGGGGGTGGGAGTGGGTTTAAACAGCATTCATTCAATATTCATTTTGGAGTTTGTAGTCACTTCCAACGACTAACCTGTGTTTTCAGATGGACTATTGTGCTGATGTGGATGTGACGTGTGATGAGTGCTTTCTGAATCTTCTGAGGTACAGGGGTCACGCGTTTCTTTCCTTTTAACCTGCATCGAGCGAGAGAGAGCGGCATCATGTAAAAGTTATGACAGCTTTCGTTCCAAGGTGAGTGGTTTTGGATGCTACCTTGAAGGAAGGCAGTTGAATCGGTTTATGCTGCCCAATGATCTGGCAAATTGGGTTTATTGGTTTAGCCCTTTGTTCATGTCTTCCTGAGGCTGTCTTTAAAGGGGCCTCGGACATCTTGGGGAAAAAAACACAATCAAACCATAGTATCATGACTTTGATTAACATTAATTAGCATCTATTTAATAGATTCGAAATTAACATGAATTTGTGGTACATGTGGCTGTACCACAAATGGCTGCCTCTCAACAAGATCACGTGCATATCATGGCTCTGCAGACTTATAGAACGTACTTTAGATTTCTGCTCCTGATCATCCCACCATTTGTCAAAAGCCTTGAAAGCTACAACTTCCACCATTTTCCGAGTGATGTCCTTCTTAATGATGGACCAGAGCTCTTCCATGAACACCTGTAAAACCTTCTCCACAGTCACGGTGTGAGAGTCCTCCCTTGTGGGTATGTACCCTGGTGGAGGCATGAAGGGGTTGAAGCAGGGCAGAGGCAGATTGGGCCAAGGGGCGCTTGCTTGCCCCGACAGGCTTGGCATGTCCAAATGCTTGGCAGGTTGCATCTGCAAAGAGTAGGCGTGTCCAGGATGTGCAACAGCAGCAGGTGGTGCCTTAAGTGTTGGACAAAGTCCGAGCAGAGTGGGTGGTGGTGGAGGGATAGACGGAGGGGGTCTGGGGATTGCAGAGCCCTGGCCCAAAGAGGGAGGTGGGAGCCAGCAGGGTGGAGGAAAGGGAATGGTGCCATTAGGAAGGCGGAGTGGGAATAGTGGAACGGCAGGAGGGATGGAGGGAAGGGGGAACCTGAAGGGGATGGTGGATATCTGAACAGAGCCAGGGACAGAGGAGAGGGCAAGAGGCAAGGAGGATGTTCCTTTGGATGTGAACACTCCAGACCTTCTGCTTGGAGGGCTCTTTTTGTCTTGGTTTACATTGCGATCCTGTGAGTGGGAAGATGCAGAAGAAAAGAAAACTATGGCTGTTTCAGGCTTAAAGATGTATACCAACAATAGATCCTGCAATCACGGCTATTACTTTAATTACTCTGTGTCAACACAACGTCATGTACAGAGACTCTTACCTCTGATCTGAGTTTTTTTTTATCCTTTACCAATTGGCCATAGTAAGTATTCACCCTCCTGTCTGTATTTGTGAGAGGGGACAATGTAGGAGATGGAGTGTCTCTTAGGAGCAGGGCGACTGCCTGGACAGTCTCGTCCTCCTCATTGTCTTCATGGACAGGGGAAGGTGATGGACTGACAACCACAGGACGGTGGCTGGGGGTCAAGGAACCACCGCCAGTCCATGTCGAGTCAACTGAAGCGAGATCTGAGCCTGGAAAGTATTCTGAAGAGTGGTGTGAGGCTTTCTGAGGTTCATCCAGATCTTCTGTACCATTGCCAACAAATAATGTGGAGGAGAAGGAGGCGACGTCTGCGCTACGGCTCTTGTTCAGCAGCATTTCAATGCGGGAATCCAGGCTCTCCGACTCATCGTGGAGGCCTCCAGGAGAGGCATTGACTGGTGAGGACGGTAACTCAGTTATGCATGGATGGTAGGCCGGGGGGGAGAGTGTTCCGTCTTCCCTGTCAGAGAAGCCATTGGTGCTCAGGAGGAGAGTCGGAGAGCCACAGTTGAGATTGAGGGTGGTGGCTACAAAATTGAAGGACGGCTCTATGGGATCTGCACCTGAGGGTGGTGATTTCTTGGAGCACAAAGCTGGTTTCAGACTGCTGTCGGCTCCTAGTGGCAGCAGAGGCTGCTGTTGGAAATGCTTAAAGATGTGGCTGAGATAGGAGCCTTTGAGATGCCTCCCTTTGTGTCTCCCTGGTTTGCGATAGTAGACCTCTTGCCTGGACATGGTGTGGATGGTATGTGTGGGGAGCTCCCCCTGGTGGACAGGGGTAGCCTGCAGGCTGGAGTAGCAGGAGTCCTGAGAGAGGGGAGTCCCAGAGAGGTAAGGAGTGTGAGGGGTTCCCTGAGAACGTGGGGTAAAGCCAAAGCTTTGAGGCGTGTCTTGGCAGATGCTGGAGTAGGCCGCGTCCAGAGACAGAGGAGTACTGATGCTGGAAGGACTGCAGATAAAACTCTCTCTTCCTGGAGGTTTACAGCCCTGTCAAGACACGGTAAGTTAGGAAATAAATAAACAGATCAATGAATTAACTATTTAGAACTTAGAAATTACTGTAGCAACCATAGCAATAATACGATGAAATATAATAATAAAATAATAAAATAATAAAATAAAAATCGAATTACCGGTAAATTGTCTATGAGACTTTGGAGGGTTTGCTCATTGCTGCCCACTGGTAATGTCCAAGGAGTATAAAGTCCATCTACAAGAAGTTTGAGGTAACGCTTCCTATTTTCACCTGGGGGAGATTTGGACTAAGATGTAATATATTACGATACATCAACTTAAGAAAAGTATCAGGTTTGTGGAAGACTTTTGGATACCTTTTGGATCAACCTCCACATGAATAATGTTCCCCATCACTGACGTTTCATGGAGATGTTGCACTGTATCTCTTGCAGCCTTCACAGTGTCAAAAATTACTTTTCCAATTCCTAAATGCTTTATGGTCTTGGGGTTGTAAAATATTTCAACTTTGTCCACTTGACCATACTTTTTGCACATGTCAGTCAAGAATGCTTCCTTCACATTGTCATTTAATCTGGCAAATGTTACTTCTTTAGGTGGAATTGGACCAACGTAGCACTCATCGATCTAAACAAGTAAGAGAAAAAAATACAGACATTATTAATTAAGATCGTAAACTGGTTCATAAACGTGAATTAATGATATATCAAATCATTTCGTACCTTAAATTTAGGAACTGCTAACTCAATGCTTTTGCACTTGCTCCACATACGACAGATGCGAGGATCACGAGCTGTTTCCACAGGAAACACTCCTAGGTCGTCTACCTGCAGAGGTGATCCACACTGATTATTCCTGTGTGTAAATGACTCATGCCTGTGGGAATAGCGGTCTACACAAGACACCACTGTGACCTGCCCGTGCTAGGCTAAAGGTTAATAATAACCGTATGTTTTTCTTTTTAATATGGATTTAATATAAAAGGAAATTCTTACGGGAATGTTGAAAGACTGTCCATCATAGCGATATACTTTGTACAATCCATTTGTCAACAAAGGGTCTATAATGAGCTTGCAACTTGTCCACAGTTGAGGCGCTCTCTTTCTATCAATGCTTTGTTGTTCGCTTTCCATTGAATTCGTCAAACCTGAAAATATAGCAGACGCCCATCGTCATAACAAGTACAAGTCTCTCCGTTCGCGGCAGTAAGTAAGCGACGCGCTGGTCCTTCATGACAACACGCCCAACAGGTGATGGGGCATCACCTGCATCCTCACTCAAAGAGATTTGTTGTAGGTTATTTCGACGAAGTTAAAAGTAACACAACACATAAGAACCTGAATCAAAACAAAGAAAGTTACATTTAAATGTTTTTACCTCGGCTAAGGTGTCATCCTTTGAGGAACCTGCATACTGGCGTTCATTCGTAATTGGCGACGTTATGGACGTTTACAGTGGGTCGTTAGGGTGCGCGCATGAATCCTTCCGCGGGTGACGGTGAACTTGTGCCTCGAGACACAGACAACATATAGGTCCTTTTATGTTGCAATAAACAACAAACAATAATAAAGAGGGATTTCGTGCCACATCTGTTTGTGGTAGGCCATAGTAGTCTTCTCTAGTTTAAAGCATTTCAAAATAAACATAGACTAAATTTACCTAAACATTAAAAATACAAAAATAAACAAAATAAGTACTGAAGAATATAAGTAGAATATAATGTCTTATTAGACCTACATAGGCTAATATCGGTTAAAAGCAAATTGTTAATAGTTAAATGGTAAATGGTAAAATACAGCGAATGGACAATAACCACCACTTTTCTCTTTCTATAATAT
>OMKQ01057204.1:3786-16583 GCA_900302335.1 Phycis phycis | reverse complement strand
GGCCAGGTGGCCCTCCTAGTGGCCTTCCTGTGTGTGCACTGCGCCCACGCCTGGCCAGACTGGGCGGCCAGCCGCTACTTTGAGGTGGTGACGCTGTGGTTCTTCCTGGCCTTCCTCATCTTCTTCCTCATGCACATGTTCGGGGTGCAGGGCAAGATCACCTGCATCAACTGGCCCCTCACGGCAAGTCAACTCACACGTTCACCCACAGGCCCACTCGTTCACTCATTCACAATCCTACTCACTCACCTGTTGATACATTCACTCACTTATTCACCCACATACTCACTCCTTCACATAGCGACGGTCAAGACGTCGGCTGAGACCACCAGCTGTGATGTTGATTAACCATGACAAGTGAAAATGAACCCAGATGTACGACGGCATGATGCACCTACCAGCCCGACTGGTAGACCCCCCAGACGGGCTGGTAGACCCCCCAGACACTGTGTTAACGAACAGACCAGAACTTGCTGACCCGGAGGTCTCTGTGGGTCCTCAGGAGTTCCTGCACTATGCCGTGGGCTCCATCCTGGTTCTCATCGCCTCCATCATCACCGCGGCCAAGAGCGGGGGCATATCGGTGCTGGTGGCAGGGTCGGTAGGTCACATGACACACTGCATTCCCACGGTAACACCAGCCGTCCGCTGCCATGGGGCATGTCACCACGCCGCGTTCCAGCAGCAGAGCGCACAACAGATGACGTTCAGGGAACGCCATCTGAGACAAAAAGAAAGCCGCGACGTTACGACTGGTTGGGTTTCACGCAGGTGTGGGCGCTGTCAGCCGCGTGTCTCACTTCCTCCAGCAGGAGTGCTCAGCTACCACTCTGGAATAGTGCCATAGTGGCAGTCAGGCCAGCCACTAGGACACTCTGGAAGGGTGTCATAGTGGCAGGTCAGCCTCCCGGGTACTGCTCCAAACTGAGGACCCAGCTTCATGTCACTCCCTCTCTCTTTCAACCCATGTCCCTGTCGCTGTCCTCTGTCCTGTCCACAAAGGCATGTCAACCCCATGAATATGTCAAGAGAAGTGGCAGATCCCTCGTATTTTACAGACAATTTCATCTTCATGGACACTTTTCAGTTTTCAACTGAAACTCTCTACCTAAACTCAAACATTAAACAACAAGTGAGTCTGTTGAAGACTCTCAAGATAAGCACTTATTTTGTGTAACAAAGCAGAAGCTTTCTCTAAAAGAGGAAGCTCTGGCCGTGCTCGCTGAACAGTCATGTCCGTTGTGTGAGCAGTAGATGTGGAGTACACCATGAGTACACCATGAGTACACCATGAGGACACCATTTAGGCAATTTCCCTCGGGATTATTAAAGTACTTCTGTCTGTCTGTCTGTCTGTCTGTCTGTCTGTCTGTCCATGAGGACACCATGCTGATTCTGTTGACGTGAATGGAGTGTATTTTGTTTTTCTCAAAGGTATTCGGCTTCATCGCAACCTTCCTGATGGTTGTTAGTTTGTGGACGTCTTATAAAGTCAGCTGTGGCTCCCAGCAGACAGGTGTGTTTGGGCTCCCTGGGGTTCACTAGATGTATTACAAATACATCCTGAGGACCCTGTCATAAAGGTGCAAGATAGGGTGTTGACCCCCACATCGAGGGTTCTGGGTTTGATCCCCAGTGTTCGGAGCCTACTCAATTGGCAAGATGTCATAACCCTACCTGCTCATTAATGAAATGTGTCTGAATTCATGATTTAGTGGCGCTGGATAAATGCGTCTGGTGGTAATAATTGTGATATATTAGCTCACATGAATGGGACTTCAACTGCTTCACTGACAGGCTAGCATAAAAAAAGCATGAGCTAATTTCTTTTTTCCCTCCTTCCTTCCTCTCCCGCTCCTCCCTCTCTTTGTAGGTGCCAGTGTTTAAGGTCAGAGGTCATGAGAAGGAACACATGGCTCTGGGCTCATCAGACGGCTGTGTCGTGGTCAGGACTAGTGGCTAACAATGGCAGGGTGGACACTGAATTGACACCAATTGGATAATTGTACAGAGTGTCAAGGGAATCCAAGTCTCGAAGAGTAGCAGTACTGATCCAGGACGGGTCCCAGATCGATCACCATATGGTTTCAAGATCTTCACAAGTTCCGGATCAGAACCTCTACTCTCCCTTGGTTCTCGGCATGTAGGGCTAAATTAATAACCTGTATTATCACATCACCATTGCCACTTTTGGACGTGTCCCATTTGCCTGTAGTTTCGATCGAAGTGCAACTTGCACTACTTCACACACAAGTGTTCGGGTCGACCCGTAGCCTTGGTTCAGTGTTGCCAAATTTGCAGATTAAATTTAGAACAGCGGACACACTGAACGGCCAATTCCAGATAAACACCAACCCCCTGGAGAAGAATCCAACTCCCGTCCTGAGGTTGAGCCAAGCAGAGGACGAGAGGCTTTTACTTTGGAGCAACACTAGGGTTGGGCAACACAGGAAGGCTTTCGAGGTTTGGATTGTGTTGACCTGCTAGCTAGTTTACAGGATCTTTGTTCCTTTCCAAGGTCTGTATTCACCCCTCTTTCTTTGTGGAATGCTCACACTTTTTTTGTACGTTGACTTTCTCTGACAACAGGATAGTGCCTTGAAAGTCCACTTAAAAGACAACACAAAACAGAAAGGATTACCTTTTCCCTTTTTAGCTTATTTCCCGTCTCATGTTATTCTCCTGTTTTGCCAAACGTTTGCCAAAAATGTGAGTTTACAAGTTTACATTCACATAGAAAAACCCAACTGAGGAGAACAGGTTGCAACACAAGTCTAATGGGCTGGTATAACATACAAGCCAAACATGCTGCCCTTGGTGCCTGATCAAATGTAACAGTCTGTAGGTTAAGTTAGGCTGTAGGTATGAATACCGCCAATCAAATCCTGAATTAGCCAAGTTTGTTTCCATCATCATCATATCCTCATCCCACATTACAGAAGCAAGATACGCTCTGAATGTAGTTTCATGGTGTCTTTTACACCACCAGTACAACCAGTATTGTTAGACCTGTGTTCTCCGACCAGTGTTAAGAGTGCTTTTTGATGTCAAAAGATGTCAAGGGACGATCTGCAGACGTGGGTATTCTACAGCGGTCCGGTTTGGACACTGCCACTGTAACATCTACATTTTCAGGCTTCGCTGTGAATATTGATACTCTCAGTCGCGCTTCGTACCGAGCTCTCCTCCCGTGAGAACACCAGAAGTGGTTGGACGCCATGCTCAGACTCCGCCCATCCATCTGGTCATGATGGGTCCTCGGGTGCCATAACGTGCCTTATATCTCGCGTTGGATCCGGTCTCGAGTCCATGGCAACCTCCATGGCAACCACCATGAAACCACGGCAACTTCTTGGATTTATTTTCCGGAAATTGCTTGCCGTGATTCCCAGAAAGTGATTCCACAAGTTGTCCAATCTCAATACTGGGCTGCCTTGTAGCCACAATAGCAACAGCTGGAGGCAAAGTCAGTGTTTTTGTACAAATTTGGGTTTGAGAATTTCAACCAGACGTATCTTGCCTCGCTTATTCCTAATCAATCATGCCAAAACATCCTCTTTTGGACCATTATGACAATTGTCAGTTTTAAAAAACCACAGAGATATCTGTGACTATCTTTTATACTGGACTAGTAGATTTTAGGAGTAGATTTACAATTGTTTAGCTAGTCTATACAACTCAATTAAATGGAAATAGAACATCATGTAACTGTCTGGTTGTTGACGATCATAGGTGATGATATGTAATCAACCAGCCCAAACATGGGCAAGTGGCCATAGATCCGTTCCAGACTTTCTCCAGTTCTGCCCGTAGACCTTGTGGAGCCCTTCCACCAGAACCATTGTAGACCCTATATCTCAAGATTGCAGTGAGCCGAGGAGGAAGTCTTGAACAGAGAG
The DNA here is from genome assembly GCA_900302335.1 of Phycis phycis. NCBI lineage: Eukaryota > Metazoa > Chordata > Actinopteri > Gadiformes > Phycidae > Phycis > Phycis phycis. The sequence goes on along the minus strand of OMKQ01057204.1, from coordinate 12,684 downwards.
TGTCACTGGTTTGAAGTTGTTCAGAGATGTCTTGTTATCCTGTTGCATTGTCCTCATGAGGAGTGTCTTTGTGTTGCGTAACACTGGTAGTATCGTGGTGTGACTGCATGACAATATTTGGGCACATTTCCAATCTTCAACCAGGTTAATGTCACCAGAGATTTTCCTGGAAGCAGAATGGATTTATGTTTGTTGCAACTTCCGTGTCAATAGTCACCCAACGACAATCACACTGTTTACAATATTTATTAAATTTTTGACGCTATACATGTTATGCTATCAGTGATGTCACCCACAGGTTTCTGAAGGGACCTGAGCTTTGCCGCCACCGAGTCATTTTGCTAGCACCAGAAATCAACATTGTGCCAATGGGTGGAGCTAATGCTAGCCACCTGTCAATCACTCCAGAGATGTTTGGAGGGAGGTTTTAGCAACATTAGCTGGAGAACCCCGATTGAAGCCAACATCTAGCATCAATTAGAAGCCCTGCATCTTAAAGAGTAACAATAGCCACAGCACCAAACAATATCAAGCACAATTCTTTTTTTTAATTGTTGTAAGCTTCAGCAAACCAGAAAGCAATTGCAATTGTTAGTGTTTAACCAGAAATGGTGCTTAAGTTTCATTTGATTGTTTGGTAGCTCCAGATTTGGTCGTTACAACTTGGCTGAAGCGAACCTCAGAAGGAACCAGACCGCAGAGAAAATGTCATGTGACTAGCCAGGATTAGCCATTAAGGATATGTAACTTCAGACCATATATATACCTGCAGCGATAACCTGGGAAAGCTGTAAAATATATATCTGAGGTAATCCCACGGAGACATTAGTATTTAGACCTCATACCATTGGCTTTGCAGTGACCCAACTGGCCATTGAATGATTAACAGTTGAAACAGTAGGCTGTTTTGATGTGGTTGGCAGTCTGCTATCTGAAAACACTGATTTGATGTGGTTTAGTTGAAAGATGGGTTCATGAAGGTGTTAATTTGCTGTGGTTATGTTCTGGTTTGGGTCAGGTTAGGGTTAGCTGGTTAGAGTTAGCATGGTTAAGGTTAAGGTGGGCATTGTTTGTATCTGGGTTAGGGGTAGGCTTGGTGTGGTTATGTTCTGGGTCAGGGCTTGTTTAGAGTTAAGGTTGGCGTGGATACAAACTGAGAGGCATTGGACCAACATCCTGGCCGGATTTGTTGTCAGCTGGCGGTCGTAGCTTGCCCTGGAGCAGACAAGCAGCCTTCTTAACAATGGAACTTAACTTTAACATTTTGGCACTTGTGGGACCAGGGAAGCCAATCCCAGCAACACATTCCCTGGAACACGCAGTGTTTCAGTAGCCGTGCGGGGAGACACCGCCCCGGACACAGACGTAATTGGCTGGAATGGGATGCATGTCCGCTTTACAGGAAGAAAAGACTGTGCCTTGCTTGACCTAATGTTCTGTCAGCTTGTTCAGAAATATCAAATGTGTATCCAAAATGAAAGCTGCTTGTCTGGAGGTCCCGGCTGCTTTGAGCCTCAGGTTGTTGCTACCAGAGGTGTGATGGAAACAGGATGACAATCGTTTCCTCTCAGCGAGCAGCAAGGCGTAGAGAACAGAGCCGCGTCAGATCACCAACAACAGAAGTTAGAGAAATGACATGTTGAGTTAGCCCTGGGATTTCGGTGCTGAGCAGAGTGAACTATTTAATTCTTCCCTTTTTTTAATGATTTTTATTTTTTGAATTTTATATGGTGTTATCATCAGATATGTTTTATATTGTGCATGCTCAATGAAGAGTTTGGATTTGCTGCACGTTGAATTAAAGGCTTGTTGCACCAGGCATTGCGTGTTTTGTCCATAAATTAGTTTTATAACGTTGACCAGAAAGCAGGATGCACTAATCCTACCTGCTCATCAGGACAAGAACCAGAATACTTTTTCAAAAACAGCTAAATACAAAATAGTCAGTTCATTCTATTGACGGTTCTGAGGATGGATGCTTTGACATGAAGCCCGACCACACAGCCATCACACACTGAACTCCACGTGGAGAACCTGTCCTGATCTCACAGAGAACCTCAGCGTCTCCAGAGCAACATGGTAAAGAACGTAAAGCTGTCTGGGTTTGAAGGACATCATGTTCAGGACTCTGGTCCTTTGCAACAGGCCCTGGGCCCGTTCACAGGCTCAGCCCGGGCCTCTCATCAGTTGTCTGCACTGGGACGTCTTCATTTGACCTTCTTATGATTGTTAATCGTCAAATATCTCCTCTCCTTTGTAAAGGACTGAATGGTGTGCTGCAAATAAACTTTCTTTACTTGATCTGATGCTCAACAAGCCCGACATGTGAATTATATTGAACGTGGACCAATCAAAAATGATTATGTAACGAATAGAAAACAATATTAATAAAAATACAATCTATGTGTTGGCCTGTGCAGCAGACGACAAAAGCTGGCTGGTCAGGGCGGTCAGGGCTGCTGGGCAGACCAGAGAAGTGGCCATAAAGGAGTCGTCGAGAACCAGGGAGGAGTCGGCTGAGAGGCTGTTTAGAGTAGCTGGTGGGAGGAATGAGTCACACACACACGCACACAGACACACACACACACGCACACACACGCACACGCACACGCACGGTTCCTCATTTCCTTCTAAAATCAGTGCTATAGCAGCCGTCACCACCAGCTGCTCTCTGCTCACATTAGTTTCCAACCTTTCTACAAGTGACCCCTTCATGACATCTGCTATGATATAATCTACTGCACTATACATATACTGTACTATAACATCTACTGTACTATACATAACATTACCGTACTGAACATAACATAACTGCTTTAATATACTGTACTATATATAACATCTACTGTACTATGTCTGCTGTACTATAACACATACTGTACTAAACATAACATTGGGTGTGCAATAACATACTGTACTATCACGTCTACTGTACTATACATAACATTGAATGTGCTATAACATACTGTACGAAACATAGCATTGACTGTACCATAACATACTGGCATCTTATCTGCTATATTATAATCTACTCTTCAACATAACTTCTCCAATACTATAGATAATTTACGTTAACATCTCTCGGGTTGGCAAAGATCGCCATCTGGCGGGTGGACCAGGGATTGCAGCGATAATGATTTCATTCTAAAAGGTAGAATGTTAAATCAGAAAGTAAAATGACACTACTCATTTTGAAATGAATAGAACACTAATGACAAATAATACGATTATTTGAAAATAAAAAAAGTCAATTTGATGATTTTAAGTAGGTTTATTACACACAAATTATTCTGTTGTATAAAAATATTAAAAATAGGAATGGCTTAATTATGGAATTAATTATGTTTGAGGAAAGGTCATTAAAAAAGCGATTCATCCCGATGACTAAAATAGATGTCTCCGCGGGGTTAATTTCATTGTAAATACTAACTAGGAACATATTTAGATCATGTTTCACACCATCAACACATCCTTCATAAAACAAAAGCACACAGTAACAAAACCTCTCAAACTCCACAAGACCTCAGCTCTAAGACCTCAGCTCCAAGACCTCAGCTCCAAGACTTCAGCGTGGCAGAGGGCGTCAAACATCTGGCTGAAATGTTAGCCATCAAGCACGATTCCAGACGGACGGGGGGCTTCCCTCCCAGGTGCAGCAGGTGTTGGCGGTTGAATACGGACGCCTGCACGCGATGTACACACCGTGAGCCGACAGGGGGAAAAGGTTGTTGGGAGAACGACTGCGTTCAGCTTGCGGTTTGGGACTGTTGGACCACCGTGTTGTGGAAACACCACGGCCACACGGGCTGCATCACAGAGACGAGGATGCATATCTAAGCATTACATTTGTGAGCAATGCATCATGGGAATTACCAACAGCCTGCAGAAAAACTGAAAGATTGCATTGGCAGAACATGAAAAACGGTTTCAGGCAACTTAAGGCAAACACAAACACTAATGTGCTCTCTTCCAGCTCAATAGCATTGCTACAGGTTGTTACACACCAACGTTCCTTTAAGAACTCAAATACATTCTTTACTCAGTAAACGCAAAGGATCATGGGAGAATATGCCATATTCATGAAGCAAAAACTACTTAAAAACTATTTACCCGTCCCAAAACATCCCTGCCCTCATTCAGGAAGTCTCTGATGGCCATACAGCGTTGAAATGTTGCAGTTTCTCTGTTAGTGATTGTAAAGTTTCATTGTTCTCCTCAGATAAAAGCATCTTCATCCTCCCTGCCTCCCTCAAGCAGACATGCTGGCATTGTGGGTGCTTGTGGTTTATACGTTGTACATTCAACAGTGTTTGTGGAGGACAGACTCTAGAGCCCAGACCCCTTTGTAACAGCTGATACTTTCAAGAAAAAAATAAAATAAAAAATAAAGTATCTTTGCCATAAAAATATCCACACAATACAAAACAGATCCAGCGTCCAATTGAAGCACTTTCAGGGCCCAGATGAAAATCTGTGGAACTTTAAAAAAACAGCTTTTGTACAGTAGAGCCATGCTATAGTGGTTCCTTACAGAGTTTGCATTTACCTTAGTTTCGCTCTGGAGACGTATTGTCATGGGGTTATGTTGTACAGTAATCTCAGGGAACATGTTTTACCATCAATGTGAGGACCTGGGCCATGGCCCAGTGAAAACCAACAGCCAGTTAAAATAGGGCTGATGTGAGATTAAATGAAAGTCATTTCCTGGCATTATGCATTGAGTCGCCCCACCCTGGCCCCAGGGCCCCTCAGTTGGGCTGAGCGTTGAGGGCGGCGGCCTCAGGGACGGGGGGATTCGGGGTGGTTTCAGCCTCCGGGCCGCTGGGACTCCAGGGATTACCATGTTTCTTGTAGAACAGCACCAGGTCCGCCACAAATGCTGCCGTGGCCAAAAACCCAAAGGCCTGAGGAGGAACAAAATGAAGGAAAGTCAAGGCTGAAGTGGCCCACATTGGATCAGGCAAAGTAGAACATAGATTTTTGCATCGACTCGGCCAATAAAGACGAAGAGATGAAGACAAATTCGGGTTGCTGTTGAGTAAGATCCTTCAGTAGTACGCTTTGGCCCTATGGCTTTGGCTTTGGTAAATATCAAATTTGATAGCTCTACTAACTGCATAAAAAGCTAAATGATAATCATTGCAGGTTGAATCTAAAGTATTGGACATTTAGTCAGGCCACACTGGGGGAACTGCAGGGGCAGCCCCAGGATGGGGGGTCCTGTCAAAGTGGACCACTCTGTGAGAACAGCAGCCAGCACTATGGCTGGCACAGTGGAAGCCATCTTGAATAACGGCGGTTGCGGTTCTATCAGGGAGGGCAGCCGTCCACTCAGTGCCTGAGCATCGCTTCCCAGGGACAGCGTTACTGACACCCGGAGCATTTGTGTTTCCAGGAAAACTACAAATATGGAAAGCTTAAAGGTTTGTCTTTTGACACCAAAAATATGAATAAACACTCTTACACTTTAGTGATTCGCAATTGGGCGTGGTAAAAGTGGGATAGTCCATTCCTAAGTGTTCTGAGGCTGTGATGCTCTCACCATGGTGTCTAATTGTAAAACAACATCCCACCCTGAGGTGACTCTCCATGGTGTCTGATTGTAAGGCCTCCCACCCCGAGGTGACTCACCATGGTGTCTGATTGTAAGACAACATAACCCTGAGGTGACTCTCCATGGTGTCTGATTGTAAGACCTCCCACCGAGGTGACTCACCATGGCGTCTGATTGTAAGACAACATAACCCCGAGGTGACTCTCCATGGTGTCTGATTGTAAGGCCTCCCACCCTGAGGTGACTCACCATGGTGTCTGATTGTAAGGCCTCCCACCCCGAGGTGACTCACCATGGCGTCTGATTGTAAGACAACATAACCCCGAGGTGACTCTCCATGGTGTCTGATTGTAAGGCCTCCCACCCCGAGGTGACTCACCATGGCGTCTGATTGTAAGACAACATAACCCCGAGGTGACTCTCCATGGTGCCTGATTGTAAGGCCTCCCACCCTGAGGTGACTCACCATGGTGTCTGATTGTAAGACCTCCCACCCTGAGGTGACTCTCCATGGTGTCTGATTGTAAGACCTCCCACCCTGAGGTGACTCTCCATGGTGTCTGATTGTAAGACCTCCCACCCTGAGGTGACTCACCATGGCCGTGTGCTCCAGGGAGGTGCCGCTGTTGGCCACAGCGAAGGCGATGCAGGCCGACAGAAACAGGACAGCAATGAGGGTGGTGTAGATGAAGTCCTGAGGAGATACGAGACACAGGTCACTGTGGTGGCACCTCAATGATCTTCAGCTGGACCTCAGCCAATCAAACAATATGACCTTCAGATGAACATCAATCGACACTCACAAACCTTCCCTGTAGCGAGCTCAGTCTAGATTACTACTTTAACTTTCATGGTACCTTCTAGCGTCATGACCAGACACATGCAGATGGACCTCGCACCATGCACTGGATGGTGAACACTCAGGGTCTACAGCCCACCACAGGGTGGTTCTCCCACACTGAGATGAAGGCTGAAGGAGTTCTTACCAGCTTGGGCCAGCAGGTGATCCCCACCCGCTTGTTCAGCTTGGTGGCCAGGAGGACGAGGAGCAGCAGGGTGAAGAGGAAGGCCGTGCAGCTGATGAACTCAAAGAAGTAGAGGGCCCCACAGGTCAGGCAGTTGGTCACCACCTCCTCCAACACGAAGGCCACGAAGGACAGCAGCTAGAGGCAGATCCACCAGTCATCACCACCGTCCTCGTCTTCAAACCTTTCTACCGAAAAGCAGACCACCTGGCCCTCAGGACCGGGATCTAACTTCACCGTCTCTTTTGAGAACGCGTATATAATAGTACACCTCAGGCAGAACAGGAAAAGCATTATTTGAGCAGTATAGTCGAGTTTCTGTGGACAATGTGTTTAAAGGTCATATATTTCATAACCTCCTACAGACAAACTAAACAGACTTTCTGTAGATTTAGCTTTTTGAGCATCGTCTTCCAAAGCGCCATGGGAGACGTCTAGCCAGAGGCAGCTCTGTGTCTGGGGCTTGGAGCTGGTTGTACCAGGGCTGCACATGTACTCTGGTTGTACCAGGGCTTCCCAGGAACCAAAGCCGTGGTTACATGCAGGTGTAACCACGGCAACGACATGGGATAGGGGCGAGTAGTGAAGGGGTGGGGCATAGGAAGGAACATGGCTGCTTCCTCAGTGAGCACAGCGGAACACACACACACACACAATATAAACACACGCAAACACACTAATATAAATCATAGAGGTGGACTCTCCCTGGTGGTTCTTAATGTATTTGTGTAGCTGGGTCTGGATGGGTTGGTGGGATTCTAGAAGGATCCTGTGTGAAGGTACTAATGAACAGCATGATGTCATGGAGACATAACTTGTTATATTACACGAGCGCAAAGGCTTATTTACACAGCAAACAGTAGAAAAGATAGGAGAGTGTGATGCAGGGACACGAGAGATAGATAGCCCACTGGAGGGTAACTCGACAGGAGAAGGGATTCTAATACAAATCTCCAGAGCTCCCCTTCTTCTGGTCTATGGCCAAGCAGACAACGTCATGAACGCAGGGTTGAAGTATACTTCTACTGCTACATTTACTGAAACTACTACATTACTGTTCCCAGCTGATACCAGCTTACGAAACACCCGTTTTTGTAACCCAAATAAGAAGAGCTAAATGAAATCAGATGGGTGCCCATTTGTGGATCATTGTGTGGAAATAAAACTGTATTAAAGTGCAATTATTCATTCACCAGGAACACTGCGTTAGGGTGCGTCAGAACCATTTGGTCTTCAACTGTAACATTTGGGGGAAACAGGTTTGTTGAGTGTCTAAACCAAGAGCTCGACCACAGGGGCTGAAAATAAGTGGTTTACGAGAAGCAGCGGACCCGGCTGGAGTCCACGCCCTCCCCTGCTGGGCGGTCCAGACCGTCGTCTCCCAGTGGGCCACATAGCCACACCAAGGGAGGTTCACTTCACGAGGCGGCCTTGTTGATAGGATATCCCAGGCGTAGAGGGTTCCAGTTCTACTTTGACTCTGCTGTTGGGCAGTGCACCAACACTGCTAGGTTTGGGGGTGCCATTTCTGATATGAGACATATTTATTGCCATGTCAACAAGAACACAATACACACCTTTTCATCGTTTCATAGTTTCAAGAACAAAAATGTAAAATGCTCATTTGTTTAATGCTAGCAGATGATTCAGTCACAAAGTGCGATGAGATACAACAGCAAGCCGACACTGCTTGAGCAGAAACACCTGGAACACCTGACCAAACTAAACATACTCAACCACAGCATAACGTATCCCAAAACGTACACCAAGTCTATGAGGGCCCATCATACATTCAGAAAACGTCACCGATGATTTCCCAGCCTCTAGATGTCATAACACGAGCAACATTTCAGCACCTCCGCGCGAGAACAAGGAACTACTGGGAGGGCCACTTTCCATTTTCACCTATCTGCCAACTCACTCCTGGAAGAACTTTTATTGTGAAAGCCCCATCTTTATAGGGAGCATGTTGGCTTGGATTAGCTCTGCTACACTCTCATCAATCTCTGTGAAGATGGCATCACTTCTGAGATCACCTGGGACCAAACAGTGATGTCCTAAAAGCTAAATGTTTCAACCGTTCATTCTCACATCTCCCCCCCAGAGGACTGAGGCCTTACAAGAGGAACAGAAAAACATTTTTTGTCATGAAATGAATGAGCACCCATAAGGCGCACAGCACCAAGGAATCTAGCACCCTATCTCTAACCAAAATAACTCCATCATCTCACCCTGACAGCTAATATTAGCACATTCTGGCAACAATACGTATAGGCGCACAACTCCAAATGTCTTTCATTCATGTCAACCATTTTCTGT
>OMKQ01056993.1:7836-24517 GCA_900302335.1 Phycis phycis | reverse complement strand
AAGCAAACAGATGGAACCTATCGGCTAGTCTTCCCGACGAAAATCCCACTCTTCCAGTCAAACCAGTAGCAAACTGTGGTTGTACTGGGTAGCTCTCATTAGAACCAGTAGCAGACTGGCTCTAAACGGTGTACTGTGTTGTCAGGGTGACGGCTCAGCGCAGCCTGGAGGACGCCGAGGAGGTGCAGCGAGAGCAACGTCAGCGTGCGCGGGAAGCCCACCACAGCCCGGCGGACCCCCTGGAGGAGCTGGCGGCCCAGCCCGGCCGGTGAGTGTTAAACACACCGTGTGACTGTCATCCTCACGCCGTGGGCCTCTCAGGTGGAGGCTAGGCTCCTGGGGTTCCTAGGCTTCCATGTAAGGATGAAGAATGTGTTTGTTCTGTTGTTTGTTTGTTCTATTTGTTCCGTTTGCCAAACCCGAGTGCAGATGCAGCAACGTAGCAACACACAACCACCCCGTCCTCCTGCTTCACCAGGGGTTTCGCTGGTTGGAACACTTGGTGTGCACAGGAAGGAACACATAAGGAATGGTTTCCCATGACAGCAGCTGCTGGTGCGGAACACACTTTGGTTTGATCGTCACCTCAATTTGAAGCCATAGATGACCTTGTGGTAGAACACAATAGATAGAACAGAGTGAGGAAGAGGATGGGTTTAATGTCTCCGTTTTTAAAGGTTCATAATATAGTGTCCGTGAGTAAAAACTCATTGTATCCCAGCTGTTCTTCCCTACTGTATTTTCATACTTCATCTTCTTCTCATTCATCTTCTGGAGCCCTCCGTGAGTTAATGGATGCATTCTTAAATGAAGCGAATGTTTCCTTTGGGAGCCCATTGGCTGTAACCCCCTCGACCACCACAGCCCACCGTGTGTAGGAGGTGGAGACAGCTGGGCCATGACCACATCCAGCAGGAATGTTTCCTCAACGCTACCAGTGTGTTATTATGGAGTTCTCTCTTCTCCACCACCACAACAACAGCAAGATTGGTCTTATGGTCTTCAACGCCAGCAGAACGGGGTAACATGAGCTAGCCTGTAACCAGAGCTGAGAAGCTCTGATCCACTCGTCAACACCTCTGAGAGCTGCAGAGACATCAACTCAAGATTAGATGCATTCAGATCAAATTAGATGACATAAGATTAGACGTTATCATTCCCAGACCAGACATCTGGGTGTAAAACATAACATGCTCAGCATTGATAGATTAGAAAGAGAAATAGAGACGTAAAAGCAGAAAGTAGGACATGAAAATAGTCAATATGAATACAGCACATAGAAAGCAAGTGATGATGATGCTATAATCACCAGTCAAAGAACGCATTGTACCTCTCTCCTTACGCCTCCAGGAGAGAGGAGAGAGGGAAGAAGAACAAAGCTTTGTTTTCCAAGCCTCTAATTTTCTGACTCAAGCCTGTAGATACGTAAGAAGTACTACACCCTGATGTAATCATACGGTAACAGATAGTATTAGTGGTAGCAGTAGTACTGTAACATGTAGTATCAGTAGTAGTGGTAGTAGTACAGGAACAGGATGAATATGTCCTCTCCGTTACCTCCAGTTAATCATTAGAGATGTACATTTACATTGTACTGACTTGAGATGTATTGGAGATGAGATGTTGGAGATTATCTCAGAGAGATAAGAGATATGTTGGAGGTAGTGTTAGAGATGGTGTTTACATCAGTAGGGACAGATGTGTTGGTGGGGGGGCGTTACAGAATACACTGACACGTTCAGTAACTAACATCTCAGAGCCTCACAGTGAAGATGATCTGGGCATCCCTCTCTCAGCGTTAGCTACAGTAGAGTCAGTAGAGACCACCCTATTCATTACCTACAGTAGAGTCTGTACAGACCACCCTCTTTATTAGCTACAGAAGAGTCATTACAGACCACCCTATTCATTAGCTACAGTAGAGTCTGTACGGACCACCCTATTCATTAGCTACAGTAGAGTCAGTACAGACCACCCTATTCATTAGCTACAGTAGAGTCTGTACGGACCACCCTATTCATTAGCTACAGTAGAGTCAGTACAGACCACCCTATTCATTAGCTACAGTAGAGTCTGTACAGACAACCCTATTCATTAGCTACAGTAGAGTCAGTACAGACCACCCTATTCATTAGCTACATTAGAGTCAATACAGATCACCCTAAAAGCAAAGGTTGAGGCTGAGAACAATCCAAGGTTCTTCACAACCTCGCTTCAAACAGTTGAGCATAGCCATTGACCATGTCAGCCGTGTGAGGCAGATGTCAGCTGGACCCTGGACTCCCTCTGTGTTTACTGTGCTATGGTTAGCGTCAGCGGTGTCCTAGCTAAGATGTGTATCAGAGGCCAGGCAGCTGTTTGACCAGGAGAGCTGTGATTGATGGACCATGTCCTGTTTGTAGACCACAGGGAGGTCAATATCGGCCCAGTCCAGAGAGCTGTGGGCGACATGTTTCAGACCAGGAACAATAAGCAGACCTGACCTTCGTTCCAGTAATAGTTTTATTTTATTTACTATTTATTGTATTTATACAATGTTATATAGAAAGCAGTAGGGTCCAACTCTATTGTTCTTGTGAACTGAAGCAAGGCATCTATTTACCAGCACACTCCAACCACCCTTCCAGTCCGAGAAAGTAATGGTAGAAAACAATAGAATCTAGTGTGTTGATTGTATCGTAAGTGGATGTCATGTCCTTATTATCTTTTTTGCTCATGGGAAAAGAGTTGAACAGCCAGGCTCTTGCCGACACTGGTGAATGAGACACTGCTGGCTTTCTGCACTCCTTTCTCTGGAACATTCCTCATATCTGGTATCTTCACAGAGCTCCTGTCTGGCGATGTTCAGTCTACCAGTTGGTTTAGAGAAGCTTGTCTCCCGTGCGGTGATTCATTCTGATGACATTTGTCTGAGCATATGTTTAGAAACTAGAATCTAGAGGTCCTTTCCTTCCCAGCTGTGGCCTGACTGCTGCAGATACATAACCACCATGTGTAGATCCCACTATAAACATCTCGTCTGATCTGGTGAGTCAGTAGGTGATTCCAGCTGGTTGGTCTCCTGGTGTGAACACATCAGGGTCGTTGAGTTGTAATGTTCTTAGATCCTGGGGCCGGCTCATTAAGACGTAAACCCAAGCTGATCATCCTCAATGATCCTCACAAGGCTCTGTGTTACGTTCCAAACACAATAAACACAACACAATAAATCAACAATAAACGCCATGACTCAGCCCCGCGTGTCCAGACTCTCTCCATGTGAATTGCTTAACACCAAACCGGAGGAAATGTTTGACCATGGAAGGAATGCTGAACATGTTTATTATTCACCATTTTGTTTCTTTTATGAGACTTTGTGTTTCTGGCATAAGAAGGCTCAACTATGTTGCAGCTTAATAAGTTAGAACCTGCTTTAACTGGTTAACGGTATTATTCATCTAGCAGACATTTCCATCGAAAGCAACTTGCACCCACACATCATTAAGGAGCAGAGGGTGGGAATCAAACCAGGAGCCTCTCGATCCCCCAACCACCAACATTTGCCCCCTGTCCTCCAGGTATGACGAGGAGCTGAAGGCTGGCTGCCAGTCCACCCTAGAGGAGGATGAGGGCTTCAGTGATGGAGGAGCCCAACGGAGGGAGAGAGCGAGGAGGAGACAGGCTCACCAGGAGTCAGGGGAGGAGGAGGTTCTCCCCAAGGAGTCGGCCTGGGTCTCCTCACAGCCTCGCCTCCGGAGACAGGAGAGACAGGGGGAGGAGAAGGAGGCCACAGATGGGAGAATGAGGATGGAGCGAGGAGGCGAGGCTCACAGGCAGAGGGTGGAGAAAGAGGAGGTGGTGACTCAGGATGAGAGAGAGGTTGTCTCTCCAATACCAAACACAGAGGTACAACCACGTCCTCCCATGCATCATTAAGAAAACTAATCTTTGTTTGGAGTGGTACTCACTGTTTTCGCCTCCTGTTTCACTTACAGATTGAACACAAGAAGGAAGCAAAACTGAACTTAAATAAATCCAAGGTCTTCCTCAAACAGGAAGTGGTTCACAGTAACACCAACGGAAACACAGCCCCTCAGGAAGTGACATCATACATGAACATGAAAGCAAAAAGGCCCATCAGGTATGAATATTTATTTACTTACTTACTTAATACCTGACCCTAACCTGACCTTAACTTCACCCTAACCTGACCCTAACCTGACCTTAACTTCACCCTAACCTGACCCTAACCTAACCTAGTCACCAGGAGAAGGAGAACCAGGAGCAGGAGCAGCAGAGACAGAGACAGCAGGATGCTGAACAGGAGTTGGAGGCGCTAAAGAGGAAGAGGGAGGAGAGGAGGAGAGTCCGGGAGGAAGAGGAGCAACGCAGACATGAGGAGGAGCAGCTTCACCTGGCTAGGGAGGAGGTGAGCTACTCCTCTACATTCCTGTCATGTTGGGACTAATCATGATCTGGTCTAACCGGTTAGTATGACGTATGATGATCATGATCTACTGTAACCCCGGGCAAGTCCAGTTAAGACTCATTACCTCATTAACTACCATAATCAGGGGGCGGGGTAGTCTAGCTTTTATGGTGTTTGACTCCCAGCTGAAAGGGTCTGTGTTCGATCTCCTATGTCCACATTCTACCTGGAGGCCTCCTGGAGCAGAATTCCCCCTCATCCCTACCTGCTCCACAATGACATAAATCTGAATTTGCTGACTCACATTTAACTTTACAGCCACGTTCCATGGCAGTATTAGTTCTGGTCAGTATGGAACATTAAGTCATTATTATCCAAAGCACCTTCCATTGAACCCAGATGTCATTACATAGCAGAATGAGTTGTGGTTTCGCTCTAAGATGTTTGCAGGTTGAGAACATTGGATATGGAAACCAGGACCTTCTGAACCATTTGAGAGCAGCGGGACTGAGGAGGTGACGTAAAAGTGTTGTTTTGTCCGGGCAGGAGGAGCACAGGAGGATGAAGGAGGACTTGGAGAGGAGGAGGACACAGGCTACAGACAGGATGAAGAGGCTGAGCTGTTCAGACCAGGAGGAGGCATTCAGTCCAGTCGGACCCAGAGTCCCCACACCCAAGGTGAGACTCCCACAGACCAAACCTCACCCCTCCTCCCCTCTTCCTGCCCCCTACTAAGAGGACCACAGTGGACATTTCACTGTGTTCATCTTCGACGATTTTATTCATATGGCTGTTTCTTGGTGATCAAAAACGTAAACGATTAAAACACATACCCCAAAATACATGACCCAAAGACGTGCAACCGCCTCAGCCCCCGAAAGCAGTAGTGCTGAGGCATGTTATCGACATCCACGTACATACACATAACTGTGACATCATTGTGTCCACAGCCCATGTTGGCTTACAGTACAGTTGGCTTCAGTAAGTTGCACGACTGTCAGTTGCACGTGTTTGTTTGTGTTTGTGTGTGTGATCACATGTGTGTTTGTGTGTGTTCACGTGTGTGTTTATGTGTGTTCACATGTGTGTTAGTGTGTTCACGTGTGTTTTCACGTGTGTGTTTGCGTGCACGTCATGCACTGAGCAGCATACATACTTAAGCATACACACACCTAAGGAACTCTGTTACTCTCATTCAGATTGTAAACTGCATTCAGATGGAAAACTACATTCAGATTGTAAACTTTATTCAGATTGAAAACTTTATTCAGATTGAAAACCTTATTCAGATTGAAAACTTTACTCAGATGGTTACCTTTGAGCATGTGTTTGATTACAGTATGTGGTTGTGTGGAAGAGTCTGTCATCACTGTGAGTGTTACGGTGTGTGAGTGTTACGGTGTGTGTCACTGTGTGAGTGTTGCGGTGTGTGTCACTGTGTGAGTGTTGCGGTGTGTGTGAGTGTTGCGGTGTGTGTCACTGTGTGAGTGTAACGGTGTGTGCGTTACGTGTGTGTTATGGTGTGTGTCACTGTGTGAGTGTAACGGTGTGTGCGTTACGTGTGTTACGGTGTGTGTTACCGTGTGTGTGATTTCAGAGAGACAGTGGTGAAGTTTGGGATGCAGACAGTTCACACCTGGTGAGTTAGGATCCAGGGTGTGTGTGTGTGCATGTGCATGTGTGTGTGCGTGTGCTTATGTGTGTGTGTTAGTGGCTCATAGCATGTGTTTACTCATCTATCACATTGTCACCATGGCAACCTGTTTCAATCAATATACCCTACAATCCAAAATACATATACTCTATCATCTATAACCTATAATATATATAAACTTAAATAAATCATCTTAAACTTTTATCTGTAAATATTGTCTATGATCTATAATCTATGTAATCTATAATCTCTAATATACTGTATATCGGCTATGATCTCTAATCGATCTATAATTAATCCACTCCATCACTCCATCCATGACCCCAGTGGTAACACATTCATCCTACATTTTTATTTTATTTTATTCACGCTTGTTTCTTAGTGTATTTTGAAATGATAAAATAATTTAAACTAAATAATCAATAACTAATATATAACATGTAATCTAAAATCCATCATCAATAATCTATAGCCCAGAATGCATGATTCATACTTAATCATCTTCTATCATCTATAATCCATAATCTATCATCCATAATTTATCATCCATAATGAATAATTAGAATCTATCATCCATAATTGATCATCCATAATGAATAATTAGAATCTATCATCCATAATCTATCATCAATAATTAATCATTCAGAATTTTGAATCTCAAATCAATAATCTATAACCTATAATCTAGATGTTTTATCCATTATTCATAATCAATCTATCATGTAAAACTCAAGACCAGTACAGCGTGATGAATGCAGACTCTCCCAGCATGCTTTGCAGTCCTTAGTCATGGTTGATCTGCTTCCTGTTGGTGTTTGAGGATCTGAGGTGACCTCTGACCTTCTCCCCTCTCCTCCAGATCTCAGAGAGGACTGAGTCCCTGAGTCGATCCCTGAAGAAGAGGTATACACTACAGATCCCATCATGCACTGCACAGCTATACACGTTTAAATCTTTGTATGTATTCACTGTGTCTCTCTCTCTCTCTCTCTCTCTCTCTGTTTGTTTGTTTCTTTCTCTCTCTTGCTCCATGCTGTACTTCCTGGTTTATGTATACATAGTAACAGCTTTAAGAAGACCCAGCCTCCCGTGCTGTTGTCCCGCTTGGATGACCGACTAGAGCAGTATGCTAATGCTGTCGAGGTACGCTGATTTCAGATCTGTTGGCATGATTTCAGATCAGTAGGCCTGATTTCAGATCATTAGGCCTGATCTCAGAGTGTTAGGCCTGATCTCAGAGTGGTAGACCTGATCTCAGAGTCGTAGGCATGGTTCGGGGGAATGTGCCTCACTGTCTACCTCAGGGACAGTGCTCCTCCCAGAGTCGGGGTATGCTTGTCTTCTCTGTCATTAAACGGTGAATTTATGGGATGTTGCTCAAGGCTGGCTCATCTGTGTTCTTGACTCATAACTCTTAAAATGTGGTTACAGCGAGCCAAACGTCCAACTTTATTTATAGACTTTATACTTAATTATTTTGTGCAAAACAGCATATTAACATGCCTTGGAAGGGAAACAACAATACATTTGTTTATACTTTAAAGTAATACATCAGAAGGAGATTTGACATTTGAAAGGTAGAATTAACCTAGGAATATTGCACATCACATGGCAAACAGAAAGCTAAACTAAAAAGATCTGTTCAGGTCTTCAGCTGTTCAAAACTGTTAAATGTAGTTCGAAAAATTGCTCTCTAACTGGCTGAGATCTTTAGTTAGGCCTAGTCACTATGTGTTTGTGCATGGTGACAGTAGTCTACATTGTGTGTGTGTGTGTCTGTGTGTGGTGAGCACAGTGACAGCAGTCTTCATTGTGTGTGTGTGTGTGTTCCAGACCTCCCAGCAGGAGGTGAGGGCAGCTCGGCCGGGGCCTGGGGACCCCCACAGCCCCACCTGCCCCCTGGCCTCCAGGAAGAGTGTGTTCCAAGCTGGGGACCTCCACAGCCCGCCCAGGGCAGCCCCCTGCAAGGCAAGACACACCCAGCCAGGCTACATGACACCCAACATGACCTACACCTAAGTGCTGCACACTAAACAAACTATATATGCTGCATGATAGACATTTTACATTTACATTTGAGGGCATTTAGCAGACGCTTTTGTCCAAAGCGACTTACAATCAGTACATTTGTCATACATTTGTGGGGTTCGACATGTGGACAGTTGGAGGTGGGGATCGAACCGCCAACCCTCTGGTTAGTGGACGACCTGCTCTACCCACTGAGCTACTGCCACCCCTAGACACTACATGCTAAAGGCTATATGCTACATAAATTCATGAATTTCCTTGATGAAGATTGTATCTCTCTCTCTCTCTCTTTCAGGACACAGAGGGTCTAAAGGTGGGCGTGGCCAACCTAATCACCCAATGGGTGAAGGGAAGTCCAGACTCCATTGGAAAGGCCCCACCCTCCAGACCAGCAGTATGTGCAAAACAAACACACCCTTCTATCTGTCTGTCTGTCTTTCTACCCATCTACCTAGCTTTCTGTCTGTCTGTCTGTCTGTCTGTCTGTCTGTCTATTTGTTATCCCTGGGGGCAGTTGCAGAGTGAGCTGGCTTGTATGAATGGTCTGTATACTGACTAAGTGTTAGTGATCTCAACACAGAGAATGTCTTTTTATTAGTGAAGCTGTGACAGACCCTTGACTGACCCCTAGTGGCCAGGCAGGGCTGGGCTCGTTTCACCCTCAGCTCACCAGTTGTGTCCCAGTAAACCCAGCAGAGCAGCAGAAAGAGACGATTCTTCTTAGTTCACCAACATCTTGACAATATGTTTGGTTTCAAGTACAAGTGTAAAGAAATGGTGTTGCAATCAAACACTTCTAAACACATTTCACTTGCAGCTTTTAATAGCCTCCAACTTACATTTAAGGCATTTAGCAGACACTTTTGTCCAAAGCGACAATTTGTCAGTTGTATATGTTCACATTATTTTACAAGTTAGTTTTATCTTATGATCTTTATCTGAATCCACTGTTGGTCACATTGGATAAAAGCCTCTGATAAATAACTTAATAGTAAAGATTGATGGATGTGGTAGATTGATGAGGTAATGCAGAGTGTTGTGTGGACAGGAAGTGAGGCCGGGGGATGTGATGCAGAAGAAGAACATGTGGGAGGGCATCAGAGACACTGAGAGGACCGCAGCATCTGGAGGAACGGTAAGGGCACACACACCAGACACCCACACATACACAATGCACTGTACACTGAGAGGACTGGAGCCTCTGGAGCAGCAGCTGGAGTAAGGACACACGCACACATACACAATACACAAACACACATTACACACTCACACTATACTCTTATACACACACATACATTACACATGCGCACACACACACACACACACACACACACACACACACACAAACACACACACGTCATTTAATATTTGGTCATTATTTCGCAACTGGCTGTAGTCAATAATAATTGAATAATTTTGTAATCAGATTTTACATTTTTTTAGGACACTTCTGGAAAGAAGTTCAAGTTTGTGGTGACTGGCCATGGAAAATACCAGAAACTCTGAGGCGGTAAGTTCCCTCCAACCACTAATTACCATTAGATACTAAATATAAACCTGCTAATATTCCTAATCTAATAGTAATAGTCTAATCTAAAAATGAATTCCATATTACCTAACTATGATGACTGATCTATTACACATGTAACACACATTACACAGTGAAAGTAATACTAATACACATAATACTATAATATATATACATATGACCATTACATTTTTTCTTTACTTTCTTGAAACACATTTTAAATTCAAAATCAAGTAAAAATATAATTGAATGAGTTCAACTCATCTCCTGTCCGGACACCTCAAGTATCCACAGTTCAGATTCACACAAGGAAGTTAGCCAGGTCCTGTTGAAGCCCCTTTAATGCACTGTTCTTCTGTCACAAGGAGGGGATATAAAAAATACATGCAGGAGATCCTCGCCTGGAGAGAGGAGCTTATGTTCTGGTTGCTGTCTTTCTCTGTTCTAGTTCAAAGTGTATTGATCTAACTTCTCTTTAGATACGGCTTATCAATAAATCACCAACCATGTATTTCACATTTGGAGCCACTTACTGGATACGATCTCAAACTGTCTACACCTCTCACACCTCAAACCCAACCCTTCATTCCCAAACTATTCACAGGGACGTGATTAATGTTTACTCACGGACTGGACACTACGGCCTATCAATATGGACCGCAGAACTGTAGTCTGTCAAAGTCTACTTTTTGTAACTTTTGTAACATCTTTATTTTATTGGTTTCATTCGGTTTTCTTAATCTTTCTCAGCATTAGCTAAGTTTTAGCATTTGAAAAGCCTTACTAGTAGCAAGAACTAGACATTAGCAAAGACGTAGAATCTAGTAGCTCTTACCATTAGCAAAGCCTTACCAGTAGCAAAATATGCACTATATATATTAACTAGCATTTGTCTTACCACTAAAGAGGCTTAACCACTAGCAAAGAGTATCGATTATTTGCTGAGAATTAGCAAAGTGTAACCCTAAGCAAAGCCTTAACATTACCAAAATCTTACAATTGGAAAAAGTCTAACTATTAGCAAACCATTAGTGAAGCCTTACTATTAGGGGAGTCCTTAGCTTGAGCAAAGCCAGAGCAATAGCAAAGCCTAATGAATAGCAAATCCTTACTATCTGCAAACCTTTCCACAAGCAAAGCATTGGAATCTTCAGCATTAGCAAAGCCTTAGCATTAGCAAAACCTTAGCATTAGCAAAAGCCGCCATTAGCAAGGTCTAACCACTAGCTAAATCTAATCATTAGAAAAGTCCCAAGCATTCAGGTCAACAAAACCATAACCTAATAGAGATAAAAAGCTAACTTTGATATCAATAATTAGCACCATTAGTTACCACAAAATCATACATGATTAGAAATAGCCATTACATGTTAAACATTGGCTTTAAACCCTGGTATGCAAGTCAGAAGACTATGCACCAAATATGAGCAGAAGAGTAGCAAACTTTACAATGTAAAGTGTGTAACAATTTCCCTCATGTGAAAGAGATGTCTATTTTACATCGTTTTTTGTGTACGTTTTTTTCAAAGGTCTAAGCACTTAATATGGTGAATGAATGTTTCAACGTCTGATCAAATAATCTACAATGGACAATAGGGAAGCTGTAAAATAACACAGAATACATGATTTTAAGACACCCCAAGACTTTTATCCTTGGACACATATCAGAACAGCTGAACCCAGATACAACATGATGCATTTCAAGTATAAAGTTTGGAACTAATTTTCTACTTTACGGATACCACAGATACTAAAAACGTCCTGTACATATATTGCATTACTAAGAATTCTACGTCACCTGTACACAGAACATTCAGAAACAGATATTTTATCTCCCAAAAGATTGTACTTTGGCACACTCACGCTGTCGGGATATATTTAAGAAACGATGAAGCCTCTGGCTGTTCTGTTAAAGTCTTTTGGTTCTTCCTCTTTGTTCTTGCGGCCGATCAGGCCCATCTCGAACACGGTGGAGATCTTTGTGAGAGGCCTCGATGCCGCTTCCCTCAGTTTCTTGGCATCAAACTTGGGACTGAAGAGCAGGATAGGGAGCCGATGGGCGAATGCCGGAATCTCCTTGGACTCCTCCTTTGTTCCCTCCTCGTTCTTCTCCTCCTCGCTTTTGTTGAGCTCTATCTGGTGCATGATGTTTTCTTTGGTGGAGAACATCTGGAAGAGGACAGCATCCCACATCATGGCTCCCTTGGGAGCATCTTTGCTTGATGTGTCGCTGCTGCCGTCAGGTTTCTCCTTGGGAGGTTTAGCGTCACCCGCAATCTGCCCTCCTGTAACCTCCTTCTTCTCGTCTTTCCCCTCTGGAAACTTGGGCTCCTCCTGCTCCACCACCATGTGCTTCTTAAGGCGGGACCATCCGCTCAGTTTGGATTTCATTCCTTTTGGTTTCCCAAGGACTTTGAGAAGAACCTGCGCCTCATGGGATGAGTCAGCCACTTCCTGGCTGCCTGGTTTGGCTGCAGGAGAAGACAAAAGTTTGTCTTCTTTTTCTTTGCTAGGTGTTGAGTCAGCAGACACCTCAGCAGGGAGGACAGGCCCTGCTCCTTCTTTGGTTGGAGGGACGCCTGGCTTTGGTTCCTGGGTCCGGGTGACCTCGAAACCCCCTGCCAGTGCTTTCTGAGCTGAGGGCTTCGTTTTTGTCACTAGTGAAACAGCTGGAGCTTCTTTTGTTTGTTTTTGAAGAACTTTGTCATCAGCTTTACTTGCTGAGGCGACTAAAGAATGCTTGGCTTGACTCTCTGGTTTGGGGACCTCCGGACTTATTTCCTTCACAGAAGTTTTAACTTCTGGTTTGTCTGGTGTCGTTGGTTTGGTGGTTACAGTGTCCTTTAACACAGTTTGAGCAGACACTGTTGTAACAATGGCGGGTGAGGCCTGCTGTGATGATACTGGTTCTGGGATGTCTGACGCTTGGGAAACAATAATAGTTGGAATCAGGATGGCTTGCAGTCTGGGGGACACCTTCTCTCCCTTCGTTACAATTGGTTCTCCACCTTCAGCAGTCACAACCTTTGGTGTTACAGAAGGTTCTAGGGTTGCTGTTTCAGGTTTCACTGACATTAAGATTGTGGTCTGAAGCTCTTCTTGAGTGGACTTCGCCCCAGATAAACCAAATGCCGGATTGTAGCACTGGATCCCACCGTGAGCGACATACTCAGCTGGTGTCAAGCCCCGGTACGAAGACCTAGATCCCCCATGGGTCGGCGTCTTGGGTCTCTGAGATACGGGAGCTCCATGTGTAGTCCTCGGGGGCCCTGGTCTCGGGGGCCCTGGTCTTGGGAGCCCAGGTGCGGTTGTTGCGAGGGAAGATTCCTGGGTGCTGGGAGGTTTGGGCATCTGGTAAGAAGGCGTTTGGGGGACTGCTGGCTTTGGTGCTTCATGTGAAGGTGTTTTGGGCCTCTGGGGACCAGAGGAAGTTATCTGTGGTTCTGACGGTGCCAAAGGCAGAGTGTCAGGCTTTGGATAACTTGGTGATGCAGCGGGGATCTCCTGTTCTGCTTTCTTAGCAACAGAAGGCATAAACTTTGATTTTGAAACATCTATGGGTGGCTCTACTGGTGTGATGTTTGAATGGATGTCTCCATTTGGAGTAAATGCATTATTTGTCTTAACACTTTGTTGTGTGGACAAACTCATCATCGGGACAGCTGTTGGAGTCTTCCTCTCTGGCTCTACTGGGATTGGTGACACACAAAATAAAAGAGGATTCGGTCTTGATATTTCAAAGACTGGTGTGGTAACTCGAGCCACATGGTAGGAGGGTGTTTTCGGCCGCCCAGAGAGAGTCCTCGAAGTGGGAAACTCGTAAGTTGGTGTTTTAGCCCTTTTCCCCTCAGTTGTGGGGAGGGATTTGGTTTCTGCTTTAGGGGTTTGAATGACCTTGATGACTTCTGTCTTTGGTGTGGAGGCTCTGTTAATCTCAGGTGTAGGTGTCTTACTCCTGGCGTCTGCGCCCACTAAACAGGTCTGACTCACAAGAGCCACAGCCTGCCGGATTTCTCTAGTTGGAGTCACACCCCTCTTGACCTCTGGTGTTGGAGTTGGCCCTCGTCTTGTTTCACTGGTAGGAGTTTTACTACGGGGTACTGCGACGCCGATGGCAGTGAGCTCGGCCGTGTCGTACACCGGCGGGGTTCTGGAAGACTCGTAGAAGGACGTATTTGCAGTGTACATTCGAATCTGAGGAACTTCAAACATGGGTTTTGGTGATTTTGAGGCTTCGGATGCTTTGAAGTTCGGCCGAGGACTTTTTGGTTTAGCAAATGAGGTCAACACTGTAAGAGGTTTCATTGTCTGGCTTCCGTAGTAGGGGGTCGGAAATTGACTAAAACCTGAGTAAGGGACTGATACTGGCCTGGTACCAGAGTATCGGTCTGGTACTGGACTGGGAGATCTGTTTACACCAGGCATTCCTCCAGACTGACTCTGGACAGAATCGACAGCCAGCAGTGTTACTTGGAGGGTCGGTATTGTGATCTCTACATTAAAGGGTGTTCCTGTTTCTACTGCCTGGCTCATCAGTGCCGGGGGCGGGACCGTCAGTGGGGGAGGAGCGGTGGCGACGGGCATGACATGTTGCGGGACCAATGGAGTGGTCGGCGAGTCTGGGAAGAAGGCTACCGGCTGGCCCCAGCCCGCCCTCTGGGGGTAGGGTGACGCCACGTGGTGGTACAGCGGCCGCACACTGAATCGAGGGGGGGGCTGCGACATGCCCCGTAGGGGGGTCTCTGGGGTTCTGGGGGGTGTGGAGTGGTCGCTGTGCTCCAGGTCAGGACTTGCCTCGTTGACTGGGGACAGGCTGGAGCGGAACACCGCGGCGGACTGGGCAGCCTGGGCCGAAGCCTTCTTCTTGGCGTTCCTCTTGAGGAGCTTCTGGAGCCGGGCGTTGTCCTTACCGGGCTTGGGGGGCAGCGGGGGAGGATAGCGCTGGGGCAGCAGGCCCAGCGTAGCGGGGTAGCTAGTGAAACTGGACGCCATGTTGGCCTTGATTCCCTGGGGAAGATGGAAGGGAAAATAACATCAGGAACACTGCTGGATTAATAGCCAATCACAGGAGGGTTACGAGCAGAGATGGCCAGTAACCGCTGGGTTCTGAACAACACAAGCTGCTGTCTGTGTATGAATCACTGAGGCCTTAGTACCAGTGCAGTCAGCCCCACCCCTCAGCCCTCTGGGGCAGAAGGGAATAACAGGAGGAGGAGCAGGAGGACTCCTCCTCCCTTGATCCTCAGCGTTATTCCTTCACGAGGCCCCATTTTGTATCCCAATAAAATGAAGTGACAAATACATTTGGACAGGCAGCAATCAACATTGATATTTTGTCTCCTTGTGTTTCAGATGTATACCATCATTACTGGGTCGTCGTGCCAAAGGGACCAACCAATCAAAAGACGCCTCTCTCCAGTTCTTCTTCATTGTTCTTTTATCTTTATTGTTCTGATCCAAAAGAACTTAAATAACCTTCTGGGTGACTGTATTTATATCTGCTATGTTTTCTTCATTGTTCTTTATTTCTTTATTCCTCTTGAACATGTAGGTGTGTGTTTATCACATATCTGTTGAATAATCATTTTATAATGCAAATAATGTTTGTTTACATCTGGCAATTTTTATGGAAAATTATGTGAATATAGAACGACTGCAACAATGTCTTCATATCCACAATATTTCTTTGCTAAATTGTAGTTCCAAATGCCAGAATTATGAATGACCAAAATGTTCACCACAATAACATAGCATACTGTCTTTGTAGCTTTCCAGTGGACCTGTTGTTGTAACCTTGGATACCTCGTTGTGAGATGTGTGATCTTAACCTTTAAATAAACTCTACTATTGTACTTGGGTGTAGGGTCAGTGTAGATGAACAGTTTCTTGCCCTGAAGTAGAAGTTGGTCTAAAACTGGTCTGAAAGTCAACAGCTGAGAAGGTTCCTGACTAATTATAGTCTGGAAGGTGGGTCAGATAGTGCCAGCCAATCGCCTGTCTATTTATTTCTGAGTCGGCTTCTGATTGGTTGTCATTTTACAATATATTTGTGTTAAAGATGTGGATCCCAGCAAGCTTGAGAGAACATGGAACAGTAGTAACTCTGAGACAGTCCTCAAACACTTTAACAGAAGTAACCCTGAGTTGTGCAGGAACCACATGTTCTTTATGGGTCATGTTCATGTTACACTCAGCTGTTCTGCACACACATCATTGCTCGATAAACTTCTCGTCCTAGTTTTTAAGTCACATCTTTCTGTCAGTAAGATGTCTACTGACGGATACTCCACCTCCACCATCTCCTCCTGAATCACCTGCTCTAGCATTGATCAAAACAACAATAGTGATAATACGTATCACTATAATATCCACTCTAACCACCCCTCCCTATGGCCGGGCATCGTACCACTGACCTGCAGCATGAGAGGGGGCCTTTTAAGGACCTGCAGGGTTGGCTCCTGGAGCCACTCCAGCAGGAGAGGAAAGAGTAAGAATAGATGTGTCACAAAATAACCTGCTACAATGGCCTCCCCACACACACACACACACACACACACACACACACACATTCATATCACTCACACACACATACACACACACACACACTCGTATCACTCACACACACACACACACACACACTCACATCACACACACATACACACACACTCATACCTCACACACACACACACACATATCACACACACACATACTCATATCACACACACACACACACACACACACACACATACTCAAATCACACATACACAAACGATCAAGTGACCAGGTGAGTAGTTCAGAAGAAGAGTGGTGACTCACCAGGTAGAAGCAGTGTGAGGAGGTCCGCCCGCTGTTCCAGGGTCCCTGAACAGAACGAGACAACAAACTTATTCTTCTGTTCTCCTGCCCATGGTCATCTCAGCTTCTGGCTGCTCACCGCCACTGTCTGTCAGCCGTTTCCCATGGCTAGCTTAGCCCTGTGAGGCTAACATTTAGCATGGCTCAACACCCCCTCGGATGGTCCAAGTCCCCCAGTGGCTCTCAGCCGTGACAGAGGGGGGGGCTA